>VXBI01003766.1:51677-138726 GCA_013397375.1 Toxostoma redivivum
AAAACCCCAAAAAAACAAAAACCAAAAGAATCCCAGCATTCATATTACAGCAAAGCTGCTGAAGAATTGCTAACAAATTTGTATCTGTGTTATACATACCTCTGTCACATATGCTCTGAGGTGTTGGTTTTCAGAAAACTGAAGTGCCTGCTTGTGCAATGGTAGACATTGCAAGTCTCCATACTATCAGACTATGTATCTGTTTTCATGAAATCATTCTTTATCTACATTTTCACTAGCCAAAATTTAGGAATTTGAAGATTTCTTTAGAATACACAGTATGCTGATAATGGCATAAGATATCTGAATAATTTTATGTTTACTATTATTATTAAGAAAAAGTATAATATACACAAACATATACATATTTCCATTCTTTTACATAAAGGAATTAAAGAAACATGTAAATAGGCTCTACACTTAGGAAATTATGAAAGTGTTTTGTCAGTTCCACAGGAGAAAGTGTGCACATTGATCTACACTTTAATACAAACTATTCAGTTATTCCAACACAACTAAAGTGGTTAAAAAGGGTATCCTGCTGACCACAGTAAAACATTGCAGTGATATAGTAACAGCAACTTTTATTCCTAATACCATAGATGCATAAATATATACATAAATGCCTAATAGCATAATTAGGCATACCAGGATAATTTACAGGGCCATTTTGCTATGTGAAAGTTTAAAAAAAAAAAAAATGGAGTTTCCCTGGGTGGATTTCTTTAAGATAATTTTTTGTATATTTAAAATGTTGAGTCTAAACAAGCACTTAAACAGTTCAGTATTGTACTTAAGAGAAGCATCAAGAACTAGCAGTTGTTATTTCTTAATCTGCAAGGGGCTATTTCCAAGCTGCAGACTCCGTCAAGCAGCGCTTTATTCAGAAGAACCCTCAAGAAACTCATTTCAGGTTTCGCCTGAGTCAGGACTGTGAACTTGTACTGTTTGCATTGTTACAAACTGTAGATATTTCCAATGAGATTTCCTCATTGCTCTTACAAAGTAAGAGTCACTTGAGAAAGCTCTTTTTCAGACAGTTACTGTTAAAAGAAAACAGTTACAGTCCTGCAGATGGAATATTCTAACTTGCTTCTATTCCAGTTAATTTTGTGGGTTATTATCTCCTGTTTGTGTCCAATGTTGATGTTTAGTTTGTTTTATTTTCCTTAAGATACCCTTGAACGTTAAAAAAACCCGCAAAAGCAGGAGATTTAAAATTTAGATAATTAACCTTTAGGAATACAGAGTGTTTTGTTAGAGATGTGGCTTTATTATAGCTGACAGTAGATGACTCAATCATTTGGAGTTTGGTAAAGGAAGACAAGTATACACTTGTGAGAGTTAAATTAGTCCTATAAGAATAATACTAAAATCTGTAAAACTGAGAAGTTTTGTCTTTGCCATGGAATTGTATAAGCTGCCTTAAGCAGAGGACAGGCCTCCTGCTTGCAGAGTGGCTGTAGCATGGGAGCACATGCATTGCCTGCCCTCTAGAGAGGCAGCACTTCCCCCTTTTTCACCTTGTGGCCAGTCCTTCTAATCTGATTTCACAGAAATAATTTTGAAAATTTAAAGGTAGGTTTTCTGATGGTGAAAAAGATAGCACTATCAAGAAGACATGTGACTGTTCATAGATTTGATGGACATGTTCTGATACATCAAATAGTGCCTCTTAGGTCAAGAAAGACTATTCCTCCTAATCAGTGAATATTTCTGTTACAGAGCTCCTTCTGAACTGTAGTGTTAATTTTTATGTAGTAGAATCAATTTTTTTGCATTAGGTACACAAAGTAAAAATGTCCATGCATTAACTGTATTTTAGAGATGCATTGTCTTTTTAAGGTGTCTGTAATCCAATTTTATGTGCATTATAAAAATAAATTAAAAATAAGAAACTAATGTCAGTAGAAGACACTCATTTGTTTGGTTTTTTTTTATTCTTACAAATTACTGATGTACCTAGAAAGAAAGTTTGACTAAGTAATGAGAAAAACAATTGCCTCAATTAAGCAAAAAATAAGAAAATTGTGTTAGATCCTAAAATGTTGGGGTAAGGAATATAATATATATTTCTGTAGAGATGAAAAGCTGCATTAAAAAATTCACATGACCTAACCTGTCAGTCAAAAATCCTATTCTGCACACCCATAATACCAAACTGCTGTGTGACAAGATGTGTGATTGACTGTGCAGTTGAGATATAACACATCCACCTGTAAACAGGGTTTCCCCATGGACAGTGTACCAATACAATGCATTTGCATAAACTCACATCTTTGCTGTAATTTAACACTTTTGTCCTTCTTTTGGTCAAAAACTGGCTAGTGAAAGCAGAAGTCATAAGGAAAGGCCAGTTTCCAAGCTATCTAATCTCAACATCACAGTTCCCTATGGCAAGTTTCCTGGGTCACTCACACAAGTTTCAAAAGAATCATAAATGCTTATATTAATTGTATTCTTGCTATGAAAAGTACTACCATAAAAATGGCTCCCTTTTCCTTTGTTTTCACCTGTTTTATTGGGGTTTTTTCTTAATTTTCATTCTTGAGGCATTGATTTGTATCAAAATCCCCAGTATAATTGTAGCTTATTTTTAATACTTGATGAAAGTAAAAGTCACAGGCTTATGCCAATAAGCTTACTGTTAACTGTAACACAGCATCTAGTCATGTGGAATAGGGGGAAAGCACTTTGGGCAGGAGATAACTCATTGCTGAGTTTCCTTCTCTAATACTTTTAATTGTTCTCACAGTGACAGCTTAGTCGGTTTCCGTGCTAGTCCTTGAGCTCATTTCAACTCAATTTGCTTCCATGTTCTGTTCATACATACATGGCAAAAGGAAGGCAGAGTTTCCCATTGCTCTGGTTGTTGACAAAGGAAGCCCATTGTACTTGAGAACAGCTGAATTATTATCTCTTTCAGTGCACAATAAAATGTCACCACCATGTCACAGCAGCAATACCCATGCTGACACCAGACTTGGAAAGTACTAAAAGCAATGAGGGCCACAGCAGAACCGCTCAGCTCAATGCCTGTCCTTTGAATACACGTGAATAATATTAAATAAAATTCCCAGAAATAGCTGTCAAAAGATTAAATACTAACGGATTTCTGTCCTCAAGCACAAGACCTCACATTCTGATTCTCATTGCTTTGCTCCTGCAAAAGCAATTGTCAAATGGAGAGTGCTTCTTGTTTTTTTTTTCTTTTTTCCTCTTTCTTTCATTTTTGTATTTTCCTTACTAAGTATATGCAGAGTTCATTAAAGGTATCCAGTAAGACTGGATACATGAACTCTCTACAGCTAGAGTCCCAAGAAGGACCTTGATCCTTGGCTATAATTTTAGTATGTGTTTTGTGAGGTCAGAATCAGATACTGTGCAGTCAAATGTGAAGCTACAGACAGGGTGAAGTGTCCAGTTATTCTTTGTTACTCATAAACATGAGTATTTATGCTCTAAGGTTCAGGTGTTTTAAATGCTTTTTGTGAGGTTGATTTATAACTTTCCTGCCATCCTTCCTTCACTCCAGCCTCCCAATATTTTATTCCCGGCTTATTTCCATGGCTCTGAAAACTCTGACCACGTAACCTAGAATGAGTTTAATTATTACTGTGGCATCCTCCTTAATATTTTTGCTTGCTTGTGTATTCAGTGTTTCCTTTTGTATGTTCATGTTTCATAGCTAAGAGAGTTCTCAGTGTTCTTCCCCCTCTTCCCCAGCTGCCCAGCCTTCTCTGCATAATGTAGGGATGGCAGGGAGTACCTGGTCAGTTCTTATTTGACTTTTAACCATAGTGAATCTGGTCTTCCACTGCAGTTCGCTGCTCATATCATCAGGAGGACTGAAACTAGTGTACTTAAGAAAACCCAAAATGTTCTGGTCTTTTTCCTTCACTTACCTACACTGTCATACTGATTCCACCGAACAACTTGCTCAAGTTTTTGACCTTGCCCATTAGGTTCAGTAGCTACTACATTTAGCTGGGATTTGTCCTCTTTTTCCTTCATTTCTTGCCTTTTTTTTTTTCCTAATATCTCTTTTCCCATTACTTCCCATTTTAACCCTATTTGTCTATTCTTTGCCGTGATCTTCAATTCTCTTCTTTGGGTCTGAAATTGCTGTCCCTCTCCAGTGAAATTTGCTGTTCTCAATATACTGGCAGCAAAGTGAAGTGTGATGAAAACCTGGTCTCTGAAGAGTTCTTTGCTGGCATATCACTGATCAGATTTTTACTAATTTTTACTTTGCTTACAGCACCCTAATTGAATACAGCAGGGCAGAACAGCAGGGGACAGAAACAGAAAACACTGAGTCCTGACTAAAGCTTTCTCTAGGGGTAGGTGTTCTATTAGCATCTCTTGTTAGACAGCAAATGCTAACTACCCACAGACAACGAAGCAGTAAGATCATTCACAGATTGAAAACCATCGAATATGTACATTTATGGATATTCAGACAAGTGCTGAAATCCTAGGCAAAGTTGAAGGCCAGGTTGCCTGTTCAAAGCAAAGGCATTTTAATATTTAGCTAGAAAACACTAGTTTTGAAGAGACTAGAAGCACATGTACTGTCCCTAAATAAAATTCAACATGTAAATTTTATCAGTATTCATAATTTATTATAACTGTCAGGATGCTTGTTGTCAACCTGTGAAATTTAGTAAATTATATTTTTTTTTTCTGTTCTGTTCTGTTTGACTGCTTTGCAGGCAGTTGGAAAATGTGTGTTATATTTGCTGCATTAGTTTTTTGAGTAAGCAATTTTGCCAGTGAGAGTAATATTTGCCAGTGAAAGACTGAGGAGTTGAGAACAAATGCACAGAAAAATTTCAATTTCAAATGAAAGCAATTAGAAACAGAAGAATACTGGCCCTTGAAAAGTAAAATGGAAGCAGACAGGAGTTGATGGTGAAGCTGATTTGTAGAACACTTTCCATGTTAGAATAATGTTTCTGTCATACAAATATTTGAGCATCTGGATGAAGACTAATGTAAGGTACCTATCACTATATCACTGAGTCACATAGTATTATAGTTTTCAAAAAACTAAAAAGATTATAGTTTCTACACCACAAGAAGTCAGGTATCATGTTCCTTTGCATTTAGTCACATATGTTTTTAATTGTTTTTTTATTTATTGTTTGGTGTATCATAATGAGGAATTTTTTCTATTTGGAGACTCAAACAGGAAAAAAGATAACAGCAGTTGAATTTCATGACAGTGCTCCTAGAATCTGGATTATACTTCAGGGTTTTTTTGTGTAATTATTTTTAAGCTGTTAGTATATATTTATTTCACAGAATCTTATGAAAATACAGCAAAACATTAATTATGTCATAAAATAGAAAAAATGCAACAATGCCTTTCTAAGTGCAATAGTTTAAATATGTTTTTACTTTTAAAAAGTATTTTTAAGTTTTTACATCAGTGGTTTACTAAGCTTCCTGCTTTCACTCAGTTTAATCCAACACCTTCATATGCCAGCTAATTCAGCTAAATTCCTAGGGACCACTCATATAACTGGCAGCAGTGTCCCTTAGGGAGTCTTCATTTGGGATAATATGGATGAATGCATAATTTGGGGATTGTGTCCTAGGTATTGTCCTGCTCCTCCTAAATATATGTTCTATAAGGTGCAATCTACATAATTTCTGATAAAGCCAGATTTTCATTCCTTTTTGGGGTACAGGTGAACATTGATGGTATTTTCTCAACCCAGGGGTTACAATAAGATTTATCTCTCAGTGGAACTATGATTGGATGAGCTGCAGGAAAAGCCTCTGCCCTGTCATTCAATCTTTTACTCATGATCTAGTTGCCTGGTCTCAATTTGTAGCTTCTCTGCAGCCCACAGGAGATCACTTTTTTCCCATATATTTCTCAACCTCAGCTCAAGCGTCCCTCCCAATCTTGACAGCAAGAGCTAAATGATAAAATAGGTGTCTAGACATTGCTATATTGCTGTTCTTAGAACTAAATAGTCTTTGCTCTAGATGTCCTATAAATAATTGAGACAATCTAACTCTTTGTAAATTAGCAGTGCTTCAATTCTTTTTAGGAAAGCAGAATAATTGCTGTAAAAGATATCCAAGCTTTGTGATGTTTCCTTGTTGTAAAATAAATTGACGTTTGGGACTTTTACACTATTACAGTCAAATTGCTGCTTTAAAGACAGTTCATGATTGTCTTAGAGTGCTGTGATTCAGTTTGTCTTTCTGATGGCCTCTTTCCTACCACTGCAATTTAACTGATACATGTTTTCGAAAGCATATTACTTTGCATATTTTTATTGTTGTTTGATTTTTTACATACACATATTAAAGTACACTCTCTCTCTGAAAGAAGAAGGGACACAGAAAGGTCTCCAGTCTAGTGATCACTAAGAATTCAGAGGTTTTGTTTCCAGCTGTACAACAAATTCTTGTGTGACCTTGGTCAAGATGATTAACCTCTGTGCAAAATGGGGACAATAAACAGCATTTACCAGTCATAGGTAAAACCAGCTAAACACAGGAAGTTCTGCAAGATGTTTGGGGATTTTTGACAGGTAGATAGTGTATATGTACTGAAACAGACAGAAGAGGAGAATGCTCAGAGCAAAAAGCTAGAGTTGAAAAAAAAAAGAAAAAAGAAAAAGGAAGAATATCAGATAACATTTTAAAAAGGCTAGGAGATGAGTGAAATTATGAAACCAGTTGGGATAATTTGGAGGTGAATAATTATAAAATATGTGGTCCTATTCAGTCTTTGTAGGGCAAGCAAAACACACTATGATGAATGTGTTTGTCTATGTACTTCTAAAATGTACTTCTGAAGGAATTTCTGAACCTTGGGAATCCGCTATGCTGATTGGCCTTCATCAAAGCTCAAGGAAAACCACAGTGAAATACTATGTGAAAGTCAAAGAGGAAATATTTTCTCCAATTTGTGTTATTAGAGTTTGCATAAAATGCTAAAAATTAGCATTGAAAAAAAAAAGTGAAGAACATCATTCTATAAAAAGTATAGGTGAGCTAAGTTCTCATTTAAGAAGTATGTTTCAAAATATTGTATTCTGCTTGGGAGAAGTTTTCCCTAGTCCCTACTTCAATGTATCTTCTCAGCTTTTTTTTTTCTTTTTACTTTATTTAAGCTCATGTATCATAATTTTGATTATACCTTATAAATAGATAAAAAATTATAAATATTCACTTTGCACACCACCTTTTATGCATAGAAGCATAATGTGTTCTGAAATCATGTGTCAATATCCAAATCTTGTTTCAATCAGTATTCTTAACCAGTGAAAATAAAGTACATTTTTACTTTTATTTCCTAATTCATTCTCCAACATTTAAAAAAAGAGAGACAACAAACTGTAAAAATATGAGTATTTTAATTTACCATATTTTACGTGGCTGTAAGTTTTTGCATTTACTGCTGCTGAACAAAGCTTATGTCAGTTTTTTGCTATGACAAACAGTTGATGATTTTCAGTTAAAAGATTGACTAGAGATGCAGAGATTGATAATTGCCTGAGGATGGCATGAATTTGGGAGAAGAATATCTAGAAAATAAACCTGATTTTCCATAGGAGATATATATATATATAATATTAAACCAGGTGAGAGACTTATTGACAAAGCTTATCTAGTTGTAGTATTTCAGAGAAAACAATCTGTGGTGTTCTAGAACACTACTCAGTTGAGCAGTCTTAAATGAGACTATACTGCTCATGAACTGAGACTTTTTTCTACTAATAACTGGAAATTGATTGCAAGTTTCTCTGTCTTACAAAACAGTTAAGATCACATTGGTGGATAGTTTGTGGATACAACATCTGTTTGCATCCAATGCCTCAAAACTCTTTTCCTGAAAACCCCTTGGATAGGGTCCATTTGTTCTCCAGTTCAAATGGCACTACCCAGGAAAGCAATTCTACCATGTGCTGAGCAACATCAGGCCCTATTAACTGCAGTTCAAGTGGAGAGGCACAGCCCTTCTTAGGAGATGCAAGGTTGTGTCAACACAGATTCTAAAGCTGAAATTCAGTTCTTTGCAGAAGCTCTGCACAAAGCCTGCGTATCATTTAAGTGCCACCTAATTCTTTATAGTAGAGCTTGGAGTGGATTTGAAGAAGGTGATAGGCTTTTTGCTCTCTTGTCTGCAGAGGGCTGAATTACACCCTTGGAGAATATACACAGTAAAAAGGCAACTACACCGCCTCAGGAAATACACTATATTCCTTTGCTTCGACTAGTGTAACTCAGTTTCAATTACTGATGAAAATTCTTTGATATTATGCTGATAAAAATTCTTGTGCATTTTGCTCCCTTCCTGTATTACACATTGAGCTTCACTCTCATACTGTGGTATAATGTGCAAACCAAAAAGTGAAAATGCAAATCTAGATATAGTTTTACAGTCAAGAACAGGGCCTCGCTCATTGCACTGTGTGTGAGGTGAGGCCCCTGAAGCAAAGCAATGAGTGGGTGGAGAAGCAGAATTAAAGTAATGGGGAAGCAAGGCTGGAAGATGGAAGAAAGTGTAGGGGCTGAGGAGGCATAGTTTTGATACTGATTAGCTTTAAACCATGTGAGCTGGCTAGCTTTTCCCAACAAAAGAAGTTCTAATTCTCAAGGCCTAAGTGCGTGAGCTGGTCTATACACAGCACAGAAATGTTTTAGATTTTATGTTTTGTAAAATACCCTTGGTCTGTTTTAAACTTGTGTGGATATAGCAAATACCCAGACCAAGAACCCCATGGATTTGTGATAATACCTATAGCAGCCAATCAACCACTGAGAGTAATTCAGAGATACTTTTTTTAAAATAAGATTACTTCAAGTCATGTTTCCAGGAAAACCTCCTAGCTGAGATAGTAAGGCAATCTACTGGATATTTCTGAGTTTAGCTTACAATTCAGTCTTTCAATGATCCTTCATATGGTTGAAACATTTATAGAAATAACCATTTTGATATATGAATTAAGAAAGATATGCATGCAAGTAGGTCAGATTTGGTGTTAACATTTTACTGAGCTTTTTCTGTTAAGCCTGTAACTGGATGCATGCCTTCACTGAGAAAGGATGAGGCTATTATCTGTTGCAGAGGAGGGGTTAGTCTCAAAAACTGATATGATCCAGTTATCAGTAGAGTAGTACCTCTGGTGCCCAAGTAGAATCCACATTTCTGTGTATTATGTGCTATAAAAACCTAGCAGAGTTGCTTCAAAAAACTGTAGTTATGAATCATTTCACCACTGATTTATATATTGCCTAATGAACAGTGCAAATTCCTATGTAGACATTTAGGAGCTAAATAGGTTTTATAATTAAAATTTCAGATTGAGTTTCCACTGAAAGAAATCAGGTTTTGTTATATTGCTAGAGCTTACAAATAATTATACCAGAGCCGAGGACACAAGTTGTTTTATGACAAAATATTGGAAAGGGTTTTATTAAAAGACTAAATTGCACTTCTCTTTCTTGCCATAATCTAGTGGCATTGGAAATTGTATTCTTAAGTAGTTCCAGACAGAAAAAGTCAGACTGAATCACACGTTCAGGTAAGCATAAAGCTGCAGCTACCACTGGGATAAAGGCCTGGTTTTGGTCTCCTTGGACTTCAAATTAATTTGGTGCACCGTAAGCTTCTTGTACTCTTATTTCACTATTTCTCCTATAGTTCTCTTTTTTCTGGGGTCATGATTATTGGTGTGTTATGTGTCACACATCAACATAGAGGAAGGCATGATCTGTCTCCCCTTTGGTGGAACAAGTTCTGGCCTTGAATCCTAGGACACTTATGTATAAATTGAAGTGGTGAAGCTTTCTTGTAGTTCAGGCAAGAATTGATGAGATGATCTCTGAAGGAACTGAGGACCATTTTCTGCAGATTACAGGCCTTACAGTTTGACCAAAAGTTAGTTTGGGAGACCTTACCTTGTTTAGCATATGGCACTGTGCAAGTGAGTGTCTCTCTGTATATGTATTTTATGAAAAGTATCCAAAACACTCCACTCTAAAATATTGTCATCAGTGAAGCGTGAAAGAATAATGGAATACCAGATATTAGTAATATTGTTTCTATTCTATGAGAAGGAACCCTACAAAAACTGAAGGAACCCTACTACAAAAGTGAACTCAAAAGAAGCAGTATTATAGTCCAGAAAGCAGCCTACAGGTATTAAAACAGCTTCTCTCCCTACCTTGACAAAAAATTTCTCCTTTTCAACTCCTTTGTTTTACTGTATTGCAGTCAGGGCTCTGTTGTTCCAAGACTAAATGCTGTGTATGATCTTGTGGAAATTTTGCAGAACTGGCTTGCCAGAGATTCAAGCATCAAGAGTAGACACAACACATGTATCACACCAGCTTTCTGTTAGAAACCTTCCTGGTTAGACTTCTTTTCCCTTGTAGTAATAGGCTGTTTGTTCCTGTCTTTTCCCTCAGCTTATTGTCTCCTTCATGATTTCTCAACTTTTGCTTCATTCAACACTAGTCCTTTTTATGTTCCTAGTTTCTGCCCTTGGCTGTACCCCTACCATTGCAAGAATCACAGTTTCTCAATAGCTGTCATTAGAGCAACCCCTCTAACTGTTTATTAAAGCTTTTCTCTGCATGTCTCATGTCTACTTACAGTGTAAGCACTTCAGGATAAGGACTGTCTGCTCAAGTTTGTAGAGAGTCTAACAGAATGGATACCACTTGTGGGACACCAAAATTATTAGTTAGGATAGTAAGTCTTCAGTCACTAGTCCCCCCAACAATGTTTCCTTGATTGGAAGGAGCATGAAATTAGAAAAATACCTAGTTTCAATGTTCTTTTGATTTATAATAAAGCTGTCTTTTGGGTTTTTTGGTTGGTTTTTAAGTTTGAAATTAAATTTGTTGGCACAGCAGGTATTGCAAATAATTTTGTAAAGTGCCTAGGGCTGTCTACATCATAAACTATTGCTGAATTATCAGATAACAAAAATAGACAACTCAAATGAGAAAGTGTTTAGAGATAAGTGAAATGTGAATTCTCCTGCCAATTGTTTTTGGTTTTGTTTTTTCTTCTTTCTTTTCTGTTTCATAGCACGAATTATCAAAACAAAACAGTGGTGTGAAATGCTTCCATGTTTAGAAGGAGAAGGCTGTGATTTGCTAATCAATAAATCAGGCTGGACCTGTACACAACCAGGAGGACGGATAAAGACAACCACGGTAGGTCACTTCTCTGTTCTATACTCCTTCAATTTCTTATTCACTTTAGTTTCTTGAAAAACAACAAGTGAGATTTTTAATTGTTTTTTCAGCATTTTTATGTAAACTTTATTGCTTTCATAATTAATTTGTGTGCCCAAGTGTTCATGCTGAAATGCACAGCAATATTATCACAAAGTACAACATTGGAAAAGATAACAAAGGAAAATGTGTAGTTCCCATAGTTACTAAGAGTAGATATTATATCAAGGTTTTCTTATAAGACACCAGTGACTTAACTAACATTTGTATCCAGCCTGAGGACAGTATCTTATTGTTTCAACATACACAAACCTTCTTATGCTGTGGTAAGGCAGGGTGTAAAACTCAATGTGTGGTCTAACAGGGTGAGAAGAAATCTTTCACTGGGAGTTCCGAAGAAAATATTTTTGCATTTCCAACTAAATTGGAAAAACAAGTTGCACAGATAGATCTTTAATTTTCAGTGAGATCTACATAAATTATAGCAAAAGATCCCTTTCCCCAGCTTCCTTTGGCCCTGGTATGTTAATAAATCTCTCAGTTCTCTGATTAGGTGTCTTGGGGTATATGCTTGTAGCAAAGCTGAAAGTAAATATGACAGTAATAGTTTCTAGGGCCTGTAATGTTGATACATTATACAGATTTCTAGAAAATGTTCTCAAATGCCAGCAATTATTTGACATGAAAAACCGAAAAAATCTGAAGAGATATAATAGACCAATTCTCTGATAGCTTACTAGGCCTCTTGAAATTATTTCCCTTCCTTATAATCTTTTTTTAGATTTACAGGGAGCTTGAGTGTAATTTAAATAAGTGCAATTTCAAGAATATTTAGTCTTAAAAGTACTTATCAGTGAGAACTAAATTAATGCCCATCATCCCCTGCACAATTTCTCCGTCTGAGCAGGAGATAGACAGCAGTATAAAATCTTTTATTGTTTTAGAATGCCTGTATTTAGAAAATTAACATGATTTTCACTTTTTTTAAAAATGGAGATTCAAGAATGCTTTATAAGATACCTACAAAACATATTTTATGAACTGTGATCACTGTTTTTATGCTTCTGTGTTTACCAGATATAATATTCCTTATGGACAGGGCTGTAAGACTTAACTCATCTCTGAGGTCTTACTTAAATATAGCTTGCTTTTAGATCTTTTGCATTCAAGTTATGTAAGAGTGTGATTAAAATAAAAAACAACAAAAAACCCAAACCAAACAAACAACAACAAAAAAAAACACCAAGAGAAGGAAAAAAGTTTTTTAAATATTAATGCCAACATTCAAGAGCAAGTAGATCTAATACCATAACTTTGTCATACTTGAAATATAGTCTTAAATCTTGTTAATTCAGGAGTATTTTCTGTATCTGATGTAAACAGAAAACCCATGTACTGTGATACATTGCCAGCTGTCATTTTAGCTCTTTATTTGATGTTTAATGCTAATGGCATGACTGAATAATGCAAAGTAAGCAGAGGATCTATCCTTCAGTTTCTGTCTTTAATGAAGTGATTCAGATATGCTTTCAGATTAAACACCAGAAGCCTGATTCTGAACTCTTACTGGTCTTTATAGCTATTTAATGCTATTGATATGAATGGAATGACTCATGACTTTGATTAACGTAAATGAAATCATAATCATGCCCCATCAGTAAAACTAAGACCACAGCAGGTGTAATATTGTAAAACAGTTTCTCCCTACACAGATACGTCATTGTCATTGGTAGGAAAAGATTTTGCCAGAGAGACAACTGTAGAACAGCTCTGAGCATAAGCCCTCATCTAACATCAAGCAGTCTTCAACAGTTGGCATCACACATGCAGACACACAACAAACACGCAGTACTTTCCAGTCAAGCCAGACTAGCAACTCAGAATGCTTACAGAAGCTCTGAATGCAGAAGGGGAGAGGGAAAAAAGACAAGAAGAAAAACAAATACAAAACCCCACAATAAACTCTAGCCTATAATATTGTATTAGTAACACATTAAGGATTTAAAAAATACATGTTTTTTAGCTACTTGGTTGAGAATAAGCTTTGGATCATGGTAGATTTGGAAACTGTATGGTAAGATGACTCCATGAAATGCATGACTGTGATTACAAGAAAAAAATCTGACAGAAACACTTAGAGGCATTATTTACTGTAGCAGTACTCTCAGATCTACAGCTGCTAATGCAGTAACTGCTATTTCTGCTCCTAATCAACACACATGAGTTGCCATGCACTGTCATGGTATTTAAATGAACTAGGAAGGACTTCTGGCTGGGAAGGGCCAGAAAAATTACCACCAGGTAGTATGGAGAAAAAATGTCCAGACAGACTGAATTAGTTACCGTACCCTGTTCTTAAGTAGAAATAATTTTTGACCACTTCTCCAGCAACAGCCACATTAGGTCTTTCATTTTTTAACTGCCAATTTTGTTAAAACACATTCGTTAATCTAATATCAGTAGCCCTTTCCTGCTGATATAACTGGCATCTTAAGGATATTTTTGGCAGTAGGTCTTGAGTTATCATACTGATAGTAGATCGTATAGCAGAGATATCACTATTTGATAAATGCTGACAATAATTTGTCACCCATACTAAAGTCAGAACAGTGTTGAACTCTGATGGACTGAGACCAGCTGTTGTGTTAATACCAGCTTTTCACATTGATTCCAGGAGGTTTTGTAGAAATGTAACTTTTTAACTACTGGGTTTAGAGGCAGCATTTGGAAAGTTAGGGCTTGTAGAGGTCTTATAGATGACATGAGCTCCCTTTTAAGTGAGAATATACTTTAAGACTCCTAGTTAAATATGGTTCTTAAAAAGAAAGGAAGAAATAGTATTTGTTTTCTGCAGATGAGTTAAGCATTTAGTATTTTTTCTATGAAAGTTCCAAGCAAACAACAAGTGAACATATCCATTGCTGCAAAACAAAAGTGCAGTTTCTGCAAAATGTTCGGAAAGGGCTGCTGCTTTTTACTTCATATTTTGTGTCAAAATTGTTTACACATTCTATGCAGACCCAGATTTTTCAACTGACTGGCACTTTTCGTGATCGCCTCTGGAAATAATGCAACCAAATCAGAATTCTCTCCTCACATGAGTAGCAGTGTTTTATATCCATTTTGTGCTCACTTTGCAAAGCTATAAATGACTACACAAGGTGCAAGGCAAAGGAAAATCAGACTCTAAGTATACTCTAAATGGATTTGGATGTCACTTCTGCCCTGTTGTTCTTTCTACAAGGTGTGAATGAACCAAAGATTTTTCATCTGCTAAGAGGCTTTTAGAATTGAGGACTGACTGGGCTAACTGCCAATCTATGTATTAAGAGGCTGACTGTCAGTACAAGGAAACAATATGGCAACTTGTAAAAGAAGATAGCAAGAGAATGCTACACAGTTGTTAGCAATTTTAACATACAAAGTACTTTCATAAAGCAAATGTCCTTACAGTCACTTTAAAATCTCCTGCCTTTAAAATTTTCTTCTCCTTTTGCTATTCTCATTACTTTTTCAATTATTTAATAAAAATTAAGCTATATTATTTTTTAAAAAAAATTGTAGTTTTGAAAGTGCCGGAAGATATGCCTGGTTTTTTTTTAAAGAAGTTGCTCGAGGGCCTTTCCATTTTATATTTCAAGTATAAAACTTGCTGGTGTATAGATGAGAAGATGCACAATGTATTGTTTTTACAGGGGAGATTAATTTTTAACACCCAAGTGTATATATGTTGTCAATGATCCATCACTACCTAATTGTACCTAATTAATTCCTTCTTCTACATAATACGATTTCAATGCACGGAGCTTAACAGAACATTCATGCGCCAGTTCCTCGGTAGCTAACCTTTTAAACCTTTACGATTTTACTGCTAAATTAGCTGAAGTGGGAAATTAAGGAATATGGAGAAGCTAAGAGAGAGCTCACAGTGGATAAGAGGTGTAATCACTGTGACATGGGGCTCAGTGCTTAGCTAGTAAAATTTACTAAGGATCTAGCTTCACCAGGGGACCTGACTTTCTTAATAGAGTTTACTTACACACAGACCAACTTATCATTCCTCACCATTAATATAAATAACACGTTGGCTGGCTTGGAAAGGCAATTTGTTCCTTACCCTGAGAAATACAATACATATTTGTATTGGCTGTAGTTTAAATCCTAATTTTTTTCAGCAGAGCGTTACCATACATATATGTATGATAAAGGTAACTCAAATAAAATATACTGGTTTGATTTTCAGCGCTGACTTATAAGCAATGTGTTTTCACTCATACCATTACATTCAGGTAAAAAGAAATATATATATATATGTGTGTGTGTATGTTTACATATATAAATATACATATATATATATATGTTACATATTTGTAACATACTTGAGAATTTACTTTTTTTTAGACTGAAGATCAGCTGGAAATATCCTGAGGCCATGGTCTAGTGGTCTGAGCTTGGGAACTGGGAGCCAGAAACTCTTGAGCTCTAATCCTGGCTCTGACAGTGACTCCCTCTGTGGCCTTGGGTAAGTCACTGAACCTCTCTGCCTCAGTTTCCCCGGCAGCAAAAGTAAGATTAACAATGCTTAGCTCCATATACGTCAGTGAATTTGGGAGTCCTGTCTTAATATCTTAAGAGGTTTAGCAATTCAGATTAACTTACAAATAAAAATACTGTTATGTATAAATATCCTTATTGGTAATATTCCTGTTGTTAGGTATTCACATAACACTGGTATTCCTGTATTTAGCCTCACCTACATTCCAGATCTGAGTCTTTCTAAGTGTGCATTTCACATCTCTGCAGCCCAGCTGATTTCATTTGGTTAAACTGGTTTTGGAAGTACTTTGACATCCTGCCAGTTCTAGTTCTGTGTCATTCCAGGATACAATACCTACCAAAACAAGCTTTCAGGCAGCACCAGATTAGAGCAGTGAAATGCTGCATGCATGCCATGCCAAATTACTTTTCAGCATTCCCCTTTGTCAGAAGTGGTCATCTTATGAAACGGATATAATAATACCAATTCTTTACATGTCATAGCCATGTGCTTCAGTGTCCACTCTATAGATCTGTCATCAATTCATCTGCTAAGTTCCTCCATTGTCTGAATTGGAACAGGAACACTACATATGGACCAAGTTTACAAAGGACACTTTTCAGCAGGCTGGTGTATCCCCTCACTCCAATTCAATTATTAGTTTTTAGAAACAAGAAGGAAATTATGATCCTGAATTTTTCATTGTTTATAGTCAGATGTTGGAGAATCATGATCTTTGGCTATATTTAATCTATGGGACTATCTTTGCCACAAAGTCCATGAGCTTATACAATTTGAGTTCCTATGTCTTCTCTTTCACACCTGCCACTGTCTTGTGAGAGATCTTAACAGCAACAGAAAGGGCTCCCACAAATAAACTTTTGTGGTGAAATAGATCATTAACTCTTTTGAGTGCTCAGATATACTCACTTTTAATTTCTAGTTGGTTCTCTAGAAATCTGGTTTAAGAAAACCTCTCTCTCTTGCCACTAAGAATCATTCACATTCTTAAGTCCTTCTGACAGCCAGTTTTGTGAGCTCTGAGACAATTGCTTCACCAAGCATTATGCATCACAAAGTCCTTTAAAACTAACTCAGGTCTCAGTAGTGTGCTTCTGAAATTGATATCTGATAAAGATTTTCCTAGACCACACCACATAACTGGAAGTTAGTCTGAAATAGTTTTCATATGTTAAAACATTGATGCGTTCTGCCTTTCATTTATACACACCAAACTGAGAAAGGGTAGAACATGAACACTTCCTGCAGAATATCTTTGGCAGATCTTGTTGAGATCAAAAAGTTATGAGATCTGCATCGGTGACCGTACATATGAACTGGTAGAACTAGGTAAATTTTAATTAACATCTTGTTTTAATGTAACAGCATATCTATAGAATCAGTCCTAGTCACTGTACAGTGCTTTAACTGATCCCTTTATTAATTTGTGTTAATTTGATTCTCTTCTCAGTAGTACTAACATAAATTATGAGAGAAAATACCAGTTTTTTATATGTTATAGCCATGTACTTCAATAGCCACTCTGTAGATATGTACTACAAGGCCTAGATTCAACCTATTTCCTTCCATGGCCTACAAGGTATTTTAATACTTTGAGTAGTTTCCATTACTCGTGTTGTTTACAAAGGTATCCTAATCTACAAATGTGTCATCGCTGACAGTGCTGGAACTAGACTATTTTCTGTTAATTTCCAAGCAAAGTAGTATGGGAGTTGGATATCATAATTATCAGAAAAGGTAAATATGTTTCTAATTCTTGTCTTAGAGAATAGTCCCTTTAGACAATTTACAAGCAGAGTGGTGGGATGGCCTGTGTTGCCCCATGTCTTAAGGACTACATGCACAGAGAAATCTAAATAGAAATAAATTCCTCATGAAGCTGAAGCATCTCATGAAGATGCCATACTATTCCTTCAAAATACACAGGTTCTCTTGCATATTAGTAATGCTTCAACTAGCACAGTCTTTTCAAAGCTGTGCACTTCTTTGTCATGCCAATGTGTTGAAACCTGCACATTCTATTTTCCATTATCCTTATCAAAATGCACTTCTTCATGTCAAATAACTGATCTTCAAGTCCTAAGCCAAAATACTAGCAAAGATTTTGTGATTTTGTAGACTTTAGGTTGAAAGGAGCTGTCAGATACTTAAAGAGATTAGTTGCATTCGTCTGTTGTGAATGCTGAATACTGGTTCTATTGATATTCAATGATCCACACTGCCTGAAGAGAGACCAAAATTTATGCCAAAAATAACTGACAGTAAAATGGTATGCTAAGTGAAATCATAACTTATTAACGTTTCAAATAAATCCTTGGAAGAAATTAGGTAAACTTTAGTTTTGTTCTTCACTTCTAGAACATGTATTTTCAAATTATAATGAATGATACTATACTAATTTCTTTTGTTTTTTTAAAGTTATAGAAAATATGAATGCACACTTCCGCATGGGCTATTTCAAAGAAATTACAATTACTGTGCAAATAAATGAACAGATTTTTTAGATAGATACGACTTCTAGAGATATATTTTCTTTCAGGATTCCTATTACTTAACTCATATTCATATTGAGTGTTCTAGCATTCAGTCCAATTTTACTGTGCTACCTTAGAGACAGGCCAGCTTTAGATTCAGTGAGCTAAAACTAGTTTCTGATTAATGCTTATGAATTATGGCTTTACTTTTTTTAATATAGATTAATCTATATTTAAAAGCAGTTACTAAACTGTAAAAAGAACTCCATTTTGATCTGTTAGAGGTTTGATTGGTCACTTTCAGTAAGTAAGCAATAGCTATGTCTACCCAAGGCAATAATAATAATTTTCAATCTTCTATTTCATGGGTTTGTGGAATAACTTATATTATTGGTGTAAAAACACCAAGCAAAATCTTTGTTGTTTTTTTCTATACTTTGAAACCAGAATTCTGAAATGTAAATAAAACCACATCTGTAACTTGGTAAGTTCATTGATTACTATATCATAGTGTGAACCCACACAATAAATTGTGGATATCTAAGAATGTTTAAGTGTTCAAAGACTTTAAAAGCTGCATTTTGAGGAATGCCTAAATTGTTCAGTTTGTCTTGATAAACTGAAAATAATTTCATTTTAAATACTTTCCAAAATTGCATAATTTTCCAGGACACTGACACCAGTAAAAATTATGTTTGTATATGAGGCTAGGATTCTCTTTCATCTTAACAAAGCAAACAAACAAAAAACAAAACAAAAAGAAAAAACCAACCAAACAAACAAAAAAAACCCCACAAAACAACAACAAAAAACAAACAAACAAACAAAAGAAGCCTGAATTTTAAAATGCAGGGCTCAGGGAATAGAAAGTTCACACCTATATTGGGTGTTTCAAGTATCTGCCTGGAAAATATGCAGGCCCATAAAAGAGTCCATGTGAAGATCTTGATACTAGAGGTTTTTATTACTGTTTTACACCCTAGTAATCTTTTGCATTTAAATAAGCCTTTCCAAATATTGAAATAGATTAGTAACTGGTGTAAGAAAGAAGTGTGTTAAGAATTAGTACCAGGATGGACTAAAAGCAACAGATAAACCAAATTCCTTTTATAATGGTAATACTGGGGCTCTTTTGTATGTTGACAATTCTTAGACATTCTAAATATGTTTTATTTTCCTCAGCTTATAATTTAAGTGCATTCAGGTACTTAAGGGTATTGATGGCATCTTGCACAGAGTGAACATCTGTAACACAGGACCTATAGACCAGTGCCCTTGTGGTGACAGCTGGAAGTCAGGCACAAGGTGATGGCTCACTTATTGTCTGTGTTAAGCAACTAAATCTCATTCCTCATCTGCTAAATCAGACAATTTGAGACAGTTCTGTCCGCTCCTACCATATATGCTTCATGATAGATTGATATTGTCTGAAGGTTCTGATTTCTTGCATGAATATGGGAAAATCAATTTTCATTTAGTAAGTGACTGCAAAGAGAGACTATCTGAGGAAACAAACCTGGAGATTACTTGTGCAATTTCTTGAGCTAAGTAGCACAATGCACTGTAAGAAAGGATTCAATAAGTGCTGAGTGCCATATGGTTGAAATTAAAGGGACTACAGGATACATAATACGTGTGGAAGAAAAATAGATTTGATATTGCAAACAAGGAAGGAAGCTGGAAAGACTAATGCAGAACTTGGTATATAGTTTAAAACATTTTTTTGTGGGCATGTAATGTAAATTTCTGAAGGCTGAAAACTGAGAATTTAAAATGCTAAAATTCTTACACACCCATTTTGCACAGTGAAAATGTTCATGACACAAGTGTTAGAAGCTGAAGTTGTTGCACATGTATATCCATTTTGGAACATTTCCATTTTTAAGAATATCCCCAAAGATTTCTGTTAAATCGTGCAAAGCAAGCTATAATTCTTGGACTGAAAAAAAAAAAAAACAAGCAGTGAATAAAGAAAATGAAAAAGGTGTTTTAGTTCAGGGATTTTTATAATAACATTTGACATGTTATTTCTTAAAACTATACTTGAAAATTAATTCAGAAAGGCCTGTCATATTGAAAACTGTCATTTCAACAAGATACTGATGGAGGATCTGTGAACAGTGCATAATAACACTTAACAGGAGTGCATTGATCTAGGTCAAGGTGGCCCAGGAAGTGACAGACTTGTGAAAAGTCTAACAGTATTTTGTTAAGGATGGTTTCAAAAGCATAAAATATATTAAGCTCTTAAGTGTTATTGAAGATCTCTGAAAGGTAGAGACATTTCTGGTTTCTAGTATTCCCCTGCTATATTTTCATTAACCATTTGGAATAGAAGTGCTCAGTAACATTATGTCTGCACATAAGTTTCTTTACCTTAGGGCAGACCTTAATGATAAAGTTGCCAGTTTTTTGTTCTAGTTAAGTCCTGCCCATGAGATTTTGTTTTAAGTTACTCCTCCTGGTCACTTGCACATGAGCATGCAGGGCTATGCAAAAAAGACAATTCAGTTTACATTCATAGAAAAGTGATAGCCCAAAGCTCAGGCTGTTCCTGTTTTTCATTAGATCTTAGCAATCTCATTACATGGATGAGACAAGAGGTTGGAAGTGAATAAAACTGTCTGATCCTTGATCCAAATAAAGCCAGGCAAGGGTGGGACAGTAAAATCAATCAGGACCATATACAGTAAGGCCTTTTCTTTGAACTGACAGTGCAGCTTTATGGTACTCTAAACTAATCTAAAGCCAGTGTGTCCCATTCCTATTCTCCCACCTCACTCTGTCTCTATATGTCTGACCTCTGATTTAGTCAAGCACTAGGTGCTTCTGAAGTGTCTGGGATGCAAAATAGGCATCACTTTTTGCAAGGTTAGTTTTCAGCCACATCAGCTTCTGATTGCAATACTGCAGATTAAATTATTCTAGGCCAAAATCTATGGAGTCTGTCTTTATTACATAGTTCCAATGCCTCTGGGCCATCAACAATTGCTGATGGATACCTAGTTATCTCTTTTCAGCCAGCACTGCTATTTGTCCCCATTTGCACTTGCCAAAGAATTCCAAGATTGCCTCTGAATTAAAGACAAAGTGCATTAAATTCATCATTCATGTGAAATACACAAGTGTATCCCTACATGAAGGAGATAAATTTCAAAGTCCATATCCTAATCTGTGCAAGATGTTCTACTTTTCTGGACCAGGGCTTTTAAGGTAGCATCTCTACTTTCTAATACATTTACTTTTTCAAATTTCTTTTCTCTTTTATTCTTTTCCTATTTTGTTCCTACCACTTTTCCTTTTTCTCCATGAAGTCCTGACAATTTTCCCTCACAGAACAATTCTTAAAATTGTTATAGCCAGAAAACAATGAGACATTTTGTGGTGTGGCAATGTCAAATATGTAAACAGTTAAAGAAAGTTGTCAAGGTTATGGGAAGACTGATACTTAGTTCTTATAATAGTAGAAGTAGCATGGAAAAGATCAGGTACAAGCCAATTACTGTATTTTTCTCAAGGACATGAGCAAATGTGCCCAACTTTACTATCCAGCTAGAGGAGTGGGTATCTATCCAGATCTCCACCTGGACATTGAAATTTCTGTCCCCAGTGGCTTTGCAGTCAGATTAGGTATCTCCAGAAGAAAATTAAATCTCTTCAAAATGCTTTTTGTCCATTGTCAATATAAAAATTATCTATGTTTCATGGAGAAAGGTCGGTATCCTCTGTTCTGTTCCCTGATGAGTGTCAACTATTTAACTTGAACAATTTATCCTCATTTCTCCATGTGACTTCAGGTTTGCTGCACAGTGATTTAGTTTTTGAAAAAGAACTGAAAGAATGTTCTGATTTGAGATATTTGACTGATGCTTATGGCATTTCCCTGGATGCAGGAACATTATATTCAATCACCCTTGCCATAAATAGGTCTAGATGCATCCTAGATGGTTGGTCTACCTACAAGACTGATACATAAATGATGGATTGCCCTATTGTCATCATCCTTACTTGAGGTACTGCCATGTCTTTCCTGACTCATTCTGGTGGTTCAGCCAAACTTCTTGTCTGCCTAAATCTGGAAAATAGTAGAGGGGCCTCAGTTTAAAATGAGAATGAACATTTTTTATTCAATGCTAACTTTAGAGAGATCTAATAAACATAAATTCTAAAAGACATGCAAATTAAAAGATTGAATTTGGAAGGTTTAGGTGTTTATCATCTAACCTTTTAGATGGCTTGCCTTTTCATGTTACTTGCCAAGTGATCATTGCAGAATTTTCTATCAGCTTTTGAATTCTTTCATAGCAAATTGCTATTTGTGGAAAAATAAGAACTTGGAGCCATTAGGGAATTTGAACAGAGGCTATGGATATCTTAGCTATTGCAGACAATCCAGAGGATCAGATTTACCCATAGAGTGCTCCAGTAAGCACGTTCAGTGGAGGCTGGGAGAGCGATGCAAAATGCACTTGAGGGAGGAAGCTTCCAAACATTTAAGTTTGATGACTAGCTTTATTTTTATAGTGACATTTTATGTCTTTATTTTTAAATCAAATAATCCCCTGCTACTCTCATTCCAGAAGACAATTTGACACAGATAGCAGCAGTGCTTTCACTTCCATTTCATTAAGTGTATACTTGCACTTAATCATCTGATTTTCAGTAGGCTTTGTTATGTTAAATATCATACCTTTCATCTTTGTTTTTCCTTTGTGAGCTGCTGTTTTCTCTTTCGCCTTATTCTTGATGCAACTATCTCTACTGAAATCAATGGTATGACATGAAGAATAAATGTGTATTTATATAATAATGGTAGATGAAAGGTGCTCTAATTACCATATGAATGCTTTCTCAAAAGTCTGTGTTTCATCAGTGATTTCTTAGTCCTTCCTAATAAATTATATATATATATATATAAAACCACTGGCAGATGTTTAAAATCAAATCAAGAATTCTTTGGTAGCATATTATGCAACTGTTCTGCTCAAGAAAGTATGAAAATGTCTCTACCTGCATTGCTGAAATAGTCACACTCTTCTCATTGGGTTGTCACCTGGCTCTTATGAGACCAATGTATATACTTAGTAATGTAGAAATCCACTTCCATTCTATCCCCTAGAAGTAATTTTTTATCTTTCATTTAGGAACATCAAAATTGAACTGGGTCAAAACATTCTCTTATAGTGTGTTTTGTGCCAAGCTTTTACTTGTTTTTGATTCAACATATGAAATAAAACTTGAACACGAACAAAAGGATAGTTGTCTTTTTAACTGTGAAGTTAAAGGAAATAAAGACTACTGATAAAATCACATTCTTTGCAATATAAACATTTTAATGAAAGCTTTTAGAAATGCATGATTTTATAATACATTTTTATTTTAAATGCTTCAAATTAATGAACTTTAAAATGAGACAAATATTTAAGCACCTCCTTAAGTGTTGCAGATGTTGCTGACAAAGCAGTCGTATTTGAACATTATTCCTATTGGAAGATACAGTACTGAGTGTATTTGTCAGCTCTTCATAAAATTATTGAAGTATGGGGAATTTGCATAGACATAAAAATTTTTTTTGAAAGGAAAACAAAAAATATCATGCACAAAACATCTGCCATATAAATGTCTGCATGCATGCAAAGACTTCTGCCATGAAACTGAGCAATGCATAAAAATTTGGCACCATAGCTTAGAAGAGTATTGTAGCTAGGTTGTAAAGAGTGAAATATCTGCACAGAAGGGTTTATATGGCTTTTCAAGGAAATCTTCATTACAGTATTATTCAGCTTAACCAAAATCTGAACAAAACAGAAAAAAAAAGAAAAGCAAAAAATGGAGCCACACTTATTTGCATGTCAGGAATACAGAAGGGCTTCTATAGATATGTTGCAGCAAGAGAAAGACTAGGGATAAATGTGAGCCTTCTCTAGAAGGAAAAGAGAGACTTTACTACTCTGGAAAAAGAGAGTGCTGAGGTTCCCAATGACTTTTATACCTCAGTCTGCAACAGCAAGTGCTCCAGTCACAACACCCAATATGAGAAAGGCAAATGCAGGGACTGGGAGAATGAAGACTCTCCACCCTCTGTAGGAGAGGGTTGGGTTCAGTAACATCTAAGGAACCTGAATGTGCACAAGTCCATGGGATAAATGGATAAATCTCATCAGTGGGTCCTGAGGAACCTGGCAGTCAAAGCTGGTAATCCACTATCCATCATTCTGGCAAACATTGTGGCAGTCAGGTGAAGTCCCTGATGACTAGGAAAATGGAAATATAACCCCCAGTTTTTAAAACAAGAAAAACAGAAGATCTGGGGAACTACAGACCAGTCAGTCTCACCTCTGTGCCAGGCAAGAACATGGAAGCAGATTCTCTTGGAATCTGTGCCAAGGCACATGGACAATAAAGAGATGATTGGTAAAAGCCAACATGGTTTTACAAAGGGGAAATCATGCCTGACTAACCTGGTGACCTTCTATGACAGGGCTACAGCACTGGAGGATAGGGGCAGAACAAATGACATCATCTACCTGACCTATGCAAAGGGTTTGACACTGTCCCACATGACATCCTTGTTTCCAGACTGGAGAGACATGGATCTGATGGATGGAGATGCAGTGGATAAAGAACTGGCTGGAGGGCTGCACACAGAGAGTTGTACTCAGGGGCTCATTGTCCACGTGTTGAGTGGTGGCCCTCAGGGGTCACTACTGCAGCTGATGCTGCTCACCATCTTTGCTGGCCATGTGAATGATGGGATCAAGTAGGATCAAGCAAATTTGCTGCTGGCACCAGGCTCTGGGGGGCAGTGAACACACTGGAGGGAGGGGATAATGCCATCCAGAGGGACCTGGACAGTCTTGAGAAGTCATGAGGGTCAACAAAGCAAAGTGCAAAGTCTTACACCTGGTACATGGCAATCCAAGGCACCAATACAGTCTGGGTGAAGGAGTGTTTGGGAGCAGCTCTGCAAAGAAGGAATTGAGGGTGTTGGTTGATAAGAAACTGAACATGAGCCAGCCTGGAAAGCCAACCTGGTCTACATCAAAAGGAGCATGGCCAGAAGGTCAAAGGAGGTGATTCTCCCTCTGTGCTCTGCTCTTCTGAGAATCCACCTGGAATACTGCATGCAGCTCTGGTGTCCCTAGTGTAAGAACTGTCAGAGCAAGTCCAGGGAAGAGGCTCAAACCTGACAGGAGGACTGTAGCACCTCACTTACAATGACTGGCTGAGGAAGCTGAGGCTGTTCAGACTGGAGAAGGTTGTGTGGAGACCTCATAGGATCTGCCCAGTATTAGAAAGGAGCCTACCAGGAAACCAGAAAAGAACTCTACATCAGGAACTGTAGTGACAGGACAAGGATACAATGGGTACAAATAGAAAGAGGGGAGATTAAGTTAGATATTAGGAAGAAATCTTTCTCTGTGAAGATTTTTAGACACTGGAACAGGTTGCCCAGGGAGGCTATGGATGCCCCAACCCTGGCAGTGTTGAAAGCCAGAATGATAAGGCCTTGATTAGCATGGTCTAGTGGGAGGGGTCCCTCCACAATGCAGAGGCTGTTGGGATTAGATGATCCTGAAGGTCCGTTTCAACCCTTTAGCATTCTGTAATTCTGTTACTCACAGGCTGAAAAGCTAATAGTTTGAGAAGAGACTGGTAAACTTCATGATCAAAAACCAAGTTAGGAGTGCTAAGTAATAAAGTTAGTGTGTTATTGCTGAGGTTTTCAGACAGATTTTTATTGATTGATTTTGTACATATCACATGCTTTTAAAGTCTGAGGTTGTTACAGCTTTGCTGGCAAAATGATACACTGGAAAGATGACAGAGCTCTCAAGAGTTCTATAAATAATTCAGCATTTCCTTCTATTTTTGGGGTTTGCTTTTTTTTTTTTTTCTTATTTTGTTTTGTTTTTAATGAGGCTTTGATTCAGTCACAGCTCTACTCACAAATCATGTATGTGTTGTGAAAATTTTGCTAGTATCAACAACACTGGAGACATACTGTGCTATATTGACTACAGCATCAAGTATGAAATCTTGGTACATGTTTTAAATTGTCAGCATGCTGTATTAATAAAATTGCATTGAATTATGTGTCCGTTAGTTCAAGAAGAGTCCACTAATTCATATTCAGAGAGAAGAATGTTTCCAAATAAATTTTGTCATTTCCTTTTCAGTGATAGTTTTGTTTCTACTTACAAGTGCAGGAGGAGACAATCACTATGACAGGAATGATAAAATCATAGAATCATAGTCTCGTTTTCTCTGGAACCTTTGAGATCATTGAGTCCATTATCATAATACTGCCAAGTTCATCACTAAATCATATCCCTAAGTGCCACATTTACACATATTTTAAATATCTCTGGGACTTGCAACTCCACCACTTCCCTGAGTAGCCTCTTCCAATGCTTGACAACCCTTTGGTGAAGAAATTTTACCTAACATTCAATCTAACACACACACACATCCCCCTGCCATCCTGCCCCTTCAGTGGAACTTGAGACCATTTCCTCTTATCCTATGACTTGTCAAAAAAGACCAACCACCTCCTGGTACAATCTCCTTTCAGATAGTTGCAGGGAGTGATAAGGGCTCTCCTCAGCCCTGTTTTCTCCAGACTAGTATAGACCTTTGACTCTAACCATGTATTCCTGTGCATGAGGGCACCTGCAATGCTCAGGATTAGCCAGACCCACTCCTCACAGTTGGCTCTGGCCTACAGTGTGATCCAGCCCTAGAAGACTTGACCCTTATGTGTGCTTTCAGGGAAGCCAGCAACTGAAGCAGAAGTGATTTCCGTGACTTTTCCTCAGCAGAGTGAAATTTTCCTGTTTTCTTTTTCTTTTCCATGATAGCAGGACTGAAACCTCATTCGTTTACCCTATTTGCTGCTGGTGATGATTTTTTTTTTTGAGTCTTGCTAAACATAGAAAATAAGAATTTATTGAGCTGGAATCAGTGATACTCTGTTGATCAACACTACTTATGTATATTTCATTATATTGCTTCCTCTTATAAGTTATTGTATAATGTAAGAAAAATCTAGGGTTTTCTCTGCTACTATATAATGGCAGAAACAATTAAATTGCAGGTGGTATGGGGGGAATCTTTTGTTCATAGAATGTGTGCAAAGTTCTTTTGCTGTAAATAATGAAACACTTTGCAAGATCTTTAACCTTTTCAGTAAATGAACAACATCCATAAAAATAAAGTTGAGTCCAATAAAAGCCCATAAGAGAGAGATACTGTTTCTCACAGGTTATTTCCTTGTGAGTTATTCTTAAGGGGCCTAATATAAGTGCAGAAAGAAACTAATAGGTTGTATTTCTTAAATCTCTGATACTATCTGGGACAATATCCTTTAAAAATGGTATTCCATTATAAGACAATAAAAAGATGAAAGAATAAGATAATGCACAGAAAGATGCACTAAATATTATTAACCCCGTAAAATAGGGTGCATTTCTGGTTTTGTAGTGTTGATAGCACGTGTTCCAGTAGCACCGTTCCAACTGTGCCTCTTAAAACCAGAAATCTCTCCATAGCTCTTGCAATTGCCACCTTAAAACTATATACTGTCCTGAAGCTGGATTCTAGAGGGGACTCCATAGTGTAAATGACAAGAGTTGGAAGAGAACTGAGGGTTTGGAAAGGGACAAAAATATTAATACATTAATACAAAAGTTATTAATTCAACTGCACATACCAATACCCTCCTAAAACTTTTCTGGAAAAATCTCTGTGAAAGTTTTCTGCAAAACCTTAGATTTCCTTACTTCTGCTGTTTTCCCTGCAGTGTCATCTGCCAGCTCAGGCAGGTTTCAGGTGAGATGGTTATTGCCTCAGACAGACTGTGGTGCTTCAGTTAAGGTCTTGCCATAGATCCCCATTGCCGCTTAGTCATGAGCTGCATCTTAAATATTAGAAATCTCATGAACAGTTCTAAATCCTCTGAAGATAACACAGACCTGATAAGGGTTAATCAGGGAGTTTTCATCTACAGTGAGTGGCTAGTCACTTGGGTCATTTGAATTAGATCTTCATACAGACAGGACAGTGAAGAGTGACCCAGTGACCCTGTGATCTGAGGGGCTGCTGCTCTTTGAGTTCTTTGCCTCCCATAGAGCCAGGACAAGGTGAATTACTTGACTTGATCACAGGAGCAATTTTATCTTTCTAGGAGGAATGATTTGTCTTTCGTAATCCTATGGAACCATTTCCTCTAAAAATTAGAGTGAACATGAAAAATGCATAAAGTACAAGAAATATATTATCAATGTGAGAAGTTCAGCAGCTATAGTTCCTTTCACTAAAAAAAAGTTAATTTTGCTACTTTATTTGTTCTACTGAAGCTACCTTTCTCTTGCCTAGTGGTCCAGAGTGGTCTGTTGTTAGTGATGGAGATTTTACTGCTGATTACATTTTTGGAAGTAAAAATTTCAAATTAATTTGTAATAAAGCGCCCATCATTAATTACAATCATTTTAGTAAAAATGCTTGTTAAAATACCAGACAGATGTATCTTATATGTCATTGGTAATGCATGCTAATAAAAGCAAGTAAGCAAGAATTTTGTGAGCCAAGGACTAGGTCTTCCATTAATTTATGTCAGGAATGACACACATTAAAATTATCTTTGGCATACATTTCATTTTTTGTCCTTGGAAAAGTATGTGATGTATCTGAAACATAACTTTTAAAGATAAAAATCCCTGAGTTACAAAAGATAAGTAGTAGAAAAATCTGTGATGATAATAAACTGTTTTTCATATTGATTTGATGATTAGATATTAACTTGCTAGGTTATCTTAATGTATGGTAATAGTTGTTTTCCTGAAAAGTGTGTGGGAGAGGGTGTGGAATATACACATGGAGATGGCTAGGAAGAGATCATTCTGAGAGGGTTTCAGTTGAGTGGAAGAGAAAGGTGGGTAAACAGAACACCAAGTAGAAAAACCACTATCTATTCAACAACCTGCTCAAAACCCTGTCCACTAGCTGCCACTGCAATGCTGACGGCTGCAGTGGCCCATGGGAAAGTGGTTTGGTACAAGGTGTCTCTGGTGGTTTTTTTGGGTTTTTGTTGTTGTTTTTTTTTTTTTTTTTTCAAAACTAGTTTGCCAAGGTTAAGAGCTGAAAGTATCAGTGATTTGGTTTCAGATTCCTGAATCTAAGTGTTCTCTTGTGGCTTTGTTGAATTTGGAAGTTTGCAAATGCATAACATTTTGCATTCAGGTTTTCTGAAATACAATCAGTTTGTTCTTGTGAAGTAGAAGAATGGCTGGGACAAAGGATGTGGACAAAGAAAAAGAGCAAAGAGACGAGAAACCTTGTGGATGATAGATTGCTGTCACATGGCTCTGTGGAAATAAAGAACTGCAAATTAAAGAGGTTGTCAACAGTTACTTGTCTGTCGGACTTTGCAGAGCAGGGCTGTTTCTAAGGACTTAATATTTTGTTGGATGAACTGCAGATCTGAAATGGATCTGAAGTGTTTTAAAAATGTTCAGATGGACAGACTATAGTATCAAATCACAGATCTGTTACTATTAGGTAGGTTGTATACTCCACTCTCATTAGGGGAAGACTAGCTTTTCCAAGCTGAATAAAGACTTCAGTATTTAATTTATTAATACAAATGGATATTGAGTAAAACAGTTCAACTGAAGCAAAAATCTGGCAGTTGAGTATTAAGCTGAGCTTTCTTTCATAAGGTCTGAATGGATGATGCTCATTGCTTCTTTGTGCAAGCACACTATGGATATAATTGTAACATATTTCATTTTACATCATGAGTTGGCACCCTTCAGAACATATTTTCATTTTTGGCAGACTTTAATTTTCCTGTTAAGAGTCAAGAAAACATTTTCCCAGTTAAAAGTTAGCCAAACAACAATGTCCACCTAAATAAAGAGGGACTTAATATTTATAACAAATAGTCAACAGCAATGGTATCAGAACCTTCTGTGTTTTAGTGGACATACAGGTATGTTTTTTGTCAGCTTTAATAGATTGTTCCTTATTTAAAATTCCACTGTTCAGTATGGATGAATGAAATGAAGAAATGTGAAAAATGCCAAGGAAGGTGATGCTGTAGTCTAGGTAATTAATCTTGGAGTCTCCCAGAACAATGAATTACTCTCTGATGGAGGTAATTTCTTGTACTAGGTCCTGGGCTAACAGATTACTTGAATGGCTCAGCATCATATTTCTATGTTCTCCCTTTTCATGTTCTATGCTAATATGCTGTAATGACACTCACTGGCTTCTCATTAAATGCAAAATAAGTGAAATACACCGTTTTGTTTATTGTACCAAATGAAGAAAAAAAAAAGAGAGACTGTTTTATTCTTCATGATGTGAAAGATTTTGAGGGATTCTGTATCACTGCAGATGTTAGTAGATTTGTGCCATGTAAATTTGATATGTTGATGATGTTACAAAATGTTCTAATCAGTGTTTATTCTGTCTTATTTTATTTATAATTGTTTTTCAAAATGTATGTGCATATGGTACAGGAACCTTGAAAAATTATAATAAGGCAGTCAGATTGAAATACAGGCTTTAAGTTAAATACAGAGATGTGTTTTAATTAAAGTTGTTTGTAAATATATATTATGGATACTCAGATGAGTCCTTCTAATTTGTTTAACACAGTAGTACTTTAAAATATTTCTTCTTCAATGATAAGTCCCTTTCAGCATAAACTGGCCAGTGTGCTTGCTAATGATTCAGTAAAAATACAGTGACATTTTTTTATAATACCTAAGAGATAATATTTGCAATTTTTTTATTCAAACTTCTAAGCTGAACTCTTGGAAACTTTTCAATATGGTTCAGGCTGTGAATATAAACTTTTATAGCTTATATTGAAAGGAATATGGATGATACCCATTAGGTTGCTTCCTAGGAGTTAAACACTGTGTTTTCCATTGCTTTTTAGATTGAGACTGACCATAAAAATGTTTGCAGTTTACTGGGGAGCTAAGTGGAATTTAGGCTAGGCACAGTAGATAATAGAGACGCTTAGGCAGAAGAAAGACAGGGTTCTCCCCAGAGCACATGTTTCCTAGTGTATCAGTGTCAATGCACACACATTGATATTTAATATAAAAACGCAGGGAAAGTTGATATCAAACTGAGAACTGGGTAGAGAGTGAAATGCTTTCAGGACTAGGTAAAGCTGGATATTAGATGATGTCTTGCTACAAGATATCTTAAATATAATTATAGGCATCATTTAGTTTAGTCTCCTATTCCTAGAAAGAGAAGTATTTCATTTTGTATTCTGGGTATTACTGCACAGCTATACCTTTGAATCTCTTCCGTAGGCATTGCATCACACTAAGCCCAAGTGATACAAATTCATACACAGAACTTGCTAGTAAGTTATGTCATCCTAGAAGGATTTTTTGAAAAAGAAGCAACCACTGAAGATTTCAGCATTATTCAGTATTTTTGGACTTATCTCTCAACAGAAATACAAAATATATATTTGAGGCCAAAAAGAATGAATATATTTCTTCTCATTTAATAGGTAATTATGGTACACATTGTAATTTGAAATCTATTCTGTTTTCTGTGAAAGAAATTATTTTCAGTTTACCTTCTCATACATGAAGTTCTCTTGGAGGGTAGAAAGAGGGCTTTTTGTTGATTTTGGGTTTTGTTTGTTTATTTTCTATCTTTCTAGTCTTTATCAAGAGCTTATTTTTTAAAGATTATCTACATAGCAGTCATCGATTAATTTTTTTATTTTTTTAACTATAGAAATTAATTTACTGAGAGTTAATGTATGGAATTTGGTCAGGGCACTAAGTGATAACAGGATTTATGGTGCAAACCCTAGAGATGTGTTTATTTATAGAATTAAACCATGATAACACAGAAATCAGAGGAAGTCTACCTATTCCCTTCATTAAAGTCAGCACTTTATCTCAGCATGAAGAGCAGTACAGATTGCCCAGTGTCATATAGTATTTCTCTCTGTGAGAAAACTAAAGGTGTGGTATTAGAATTGAATATATGGACAATGGTGTTTGAGGAGCAAAACTAATGGGGAGATGGATTTGCTGAAATCTAATTGCAGCCAGAGAGAGTAGACTAAAGCAGGAAGTGGCAGAACTGAACTAGCTATTTAACAGCCTGTGTTTATGAGAAAGTAATGTTTTTTCTTCTGCAAGGTTGATGTAACAGTTATAGCCATCTTTGGATCTCTCTTGAGCTAACACTACAGTCACTTCCTCAGCAGATAACCTCTGCAGACCATGACCTTAATAACATTTTAAAGGTAATATTTATGTAAGGAGGAACACTTCAGAACAATTTCTCTAGTGAATGAGAAGCACACTGTTTTCTCAGACCATTTGTATTGTTTTGTATCAGAGGGAAGTATTTTTCTAATTAACTAATGAAAAATAATACACTATTTTGAATTTTTTGCTTGTCTTTATTTTTCATTTTTGCTAGTTTGGACTTCTTTTGTTACATTGAAAGACAGCTTTGGATGTTTCTAATTCAGGGTTTTTGGTATAATCACCATTACTCTTAACAGTAGTGAAGGGAAAATGCAATTAAATACCTACAATAAGCTCTGGTTTTTTTCTGTATAGCACCAGATTCTCATCCTGTATTATTTACTACTGTACTATTGCTCCACAGCTGTCTTCTGTATAACAGGAGATGAAAAATCACACTGCATATTGTGGGAGAGTGGCTTTAAGAACACTTGAGAGAGAGCATGAAAGTATTTAAAAATCCAGTCTAATAGCATAAGAAGTACATGATCTGAGTGCTTCCCCTAGAATTCCAGATAATTTTGTTTGTTCATGTCAGCTGTTAAGATGAGTCTGAGTACTTGATTTCCTAGGAAAGACTAGTAGTGTCTAGAGTTTTCATTCCTGGTTTCTCATCTTGGCAGATTGAGGTGACTTTCCCTACCTTAACATGTAAATGTATCCACCTGCCCTGGCACCAACCCAAACTGGTAATAGCCTGGAGTTCTAGTAGGACCTAGAATTATCTGCAAAATTCTGATTTTTTTGGCTATTCTTCTACTTAATAAGTGAATTTATAGGGATGCTGGTACAACACTTTCAAGCAAATAGACAAATACCAGGTTCCAATACTCTTGTATTAATTTCCAGTTGTCACTGTTGTGTTTTTGAAATGTATTTAGAATGTTTTAGCATTCCATTGTCCAACTCAGTCCTCCATGGCAACCAGAAATCAAATAATGAACTGAAGTCTGGAAAATTTGAAATGCAGTCTTGTACATGAGGAAAAAATCCTGGTTGTTTGTGCATCACAACTGTCAGTTTGAAAACCCTAAAACTTGTTTTTCTCATAATGGGAAAAATTTACCCATTAATAATAGAGAGAATTAATCTTCTAATACATTTTGGATATCTTTTGTTTTCTATCAGCATGGGGTTTCATCGTAAATTTTGATCTTGACCAAGGCATCACAATTGCAAAGAGAGTGTAAGTGTTTAGAGAACAGTGTTTTATTACTGCAGAGCACACAGTTTGAGGAATTGATCATTTTTCTTCTCTCCCCCACGTGGTTCAGCTTTTGTCAGGTCGTCTTGCTGCTTGCAGAGGCTGATTGATCTCTCACCATGTGGAAATGGCAGGTGCTTGTTAGGTCTCCAGTGGGACTTACTTCAGTCTGCAGCGATTCCTTTCTTCATACAGTATTGTTAATAGATGCTATCTTTTGGTCTCTTAATCTTTAACCAGAAAACAGAATTGAACTTGTTAAATATATGCAGCATTCCATGTTTTAAGTATGCTGCTTTAGTGCATGATTGCAGTGAGTTCAAGAGCAAATTAGTACTTTCCAAGAGATAGGAAATTTTGTTCAAATTATCTGTAGTCCACATCCTACAGAAAAAAAGAACTGAATAGACAAGATTTAAACTCAGCATATTACCTTCTCAAATGACAAAATTAGAACAGATGCTATTTTTTTAAAAAACTGTGGACTCATGAATAAAGAAGCATACTTTTTGACCAAAGAGAAATGAATCTTCATTTAGGAGTTTTTGCAAAAATGTGCTTGAATCACAGATCTGTTCATAAAATAGGGGTTTATGATGCTCATTTTTTCCACTTAGGTTGTTGGTGAATTAGCCTTGTATTTTGTCTGAATCATTCACTGAATTAATTTAGCTTCTAATATTAGAAGCACTAATTATGAGTTAAGTTGTTCTGTAGGTTATTAGTTTGGAAAAGACTATCATGTTTTTAAACAATACTCTAAAAAGCATTAGTTTAAATCATCCGGTGGGGAGACTCAAAAGTAATATTACATGAATGCTTCTAAAAGACATTGGTTAGAAAATTTAACTACACTCCTAAGGCAAACTTGTCTATCATCAATGCCATCACTGCCAATCATGGGATCTTATTATACCTTTGTTTTCTGGATAGGAAACTGCAAGATAAAAACTTGTATAAATCTTTACAGACTGTGACTAAGTCCCTTCTTCCCCATTAATCTTTTCCTTTGATCAGGTAAGTTGTATTGTCTGAATTGCGCAGGTCTTTTTCATTCCTTTAATTATTTTCTCTAATATCTTCTGAAACATCTCCATTTATTGGTGATCTTCTAGATGACATTTTAGCAGAACTGAACAGACTATTCAAAAATTAGCTTTGTCTTGGACTGCAGTGCTCTGTTGACTCAGTAGTGAAGATCCTCCCTTTATATGCATTTTAGATGTTTCTTACAGGAGAGTGATATTTAGTCCAGTCCCAGTCCTACAGCACTTTGCAGAGTTTTTGTACCTCAGAATCTAGTATAAGATCCTGTATCAATGCCATTCATTCTTTATTCATATAGATACAATCTTATTTTGGCCATATTAATTTTCCTTTTTTTTTCCCTGAAACTTTTCCTATTCACAGTTTATCAACCAGTCACAATTGTTCTGTAGCAGGAATCAGACCGGCTCATTTTCCTGTCTATACTCTTTGTGTTACCATATATCTTACCAGAGGTGTTGTTTGATGTGTTTGTGTTATTCCTTTGTATGTATGGAAGAAATGTAAATGCTATGAAATAAAAGTTCATGTACAGCATATATTTCTTTATGTATATATACACTGTGTATATATATGTATATATACAATGTATATTTCTTTAACAGTAAGCTGGGTAGGAACACAGTTACATTAAAAATACCATCTTCTACTTTTTAGAAGCTGGTAGGAGAAAATTGTCCCTTTGTAAAATTAAAAATCTTACTATGACATTTAGTAATTAAGAATGTGAGAGAACAATTATGATTGGGTGCAGGCTGTTAGTATTTTCTCCATTAGGTTTTTAGGTATCATTGTTGTGTATAAAAGCTTTATATTACAAGTAAGAGGAGTCTACAGGTGATATTCCTTTCTAAGATTCCAAGTTTAGGTTTTCCTGTTTTCAATATAAAGAATAGATTTTTAGACGTCTACATTAAAATTGATAAAGTAGTTAAACTTTTAGTTTTGCAGTTGGAGTATTTAATGAATTCCGCATAATTTTACAACTTATCACACACTGGGTTTTTTTTGGTGAAAAGTAATAGAAAAATTCAGAGCATTAGTCCATGAGAGATATTTTCTACATGCTTGGTGTTGCAGTAGCAGTAGGGAAAAACTTGTGCAAAATTCTCAAGGACTGCTTAGGGAATCTTGGCATTCCTATGCCTGTCCATCCTGATTTTACTATAGGAAAAACTATATCTTCAGATGGCTACCCATGACTGTGAGAAAGTCAATAAAAGATATATGTTAATGTACTAGATCAAAAGTAAGACTGTGTGAAATATTCAACTTGCAGTTAAGATATAAGGAATTGAAAGATCTCCTCAATGAGGCTCAACATTTCATGGGAATCAGTCTCCCTTTCATGAAGAGGAATATCAAGAGGAAATATTTCTTTTACCATGCAAAAAGCATTTGTCATCAAATTATGACATGTGAAATGTCTGCCTGTCTATGTAGACTTTCAGATTAACACCAATGAAGGTCAGAGTCACAAGTATTACTACTGTTATTCCCATCTATTTATGTGCACAGAACGGCTCTGTGGAATTTCTACACAAGGTCAGTTATGAAACTGAAATTCATCATTCTCTTCCATGACCCGAAATATCCAAAATAACAACCACTCCTGCCATCAGTTAAGTGCAAAGAAACCTTGCAGAGTGAATAACATTTTGAATGTTACTATGGATTTGTAAACATTTGGTACTGAAGAGAAACACAGCCATGCAAAAGCATGTAGAAAGATTAATATTCTTCAAAGAGACTGAAAATCCAGACCTTGGCACATAGCCTAAGTCAAATTTTTAGATCTCGTCTTGATTTAATTCATTCCAGTGCTCATGAGAACTGGCCTGAATGAGGACTACATATAGTTGGAGTTTTCTCTTAGGAATCTGTTTCTTGTTTCATCTACTAAATCAAATGAATGAGACTGGATTTTCTTTCTTATGATTTGTGTCATTTTTCAGGTACCTGAGCTCCACAGTTGTGCTGCTAGTGGGATTTCTGTGTGCCAGTTTTGTGAATCCAGAGTTCTGCTCTTGGAGCAGAAGTGACATTTTAAAAGAGATAGAATGAGCTCTGTTCAGGCTAATGTGGAGACACTTTTCCTGAATTCTTAAAAATTTCCTGTTTGTGGCTTTTAAAGAATATTATGTATTCCTTGGGTTAACAAAGATTTTATGATTCTATTAATTACATTCTTTATTTTGATAAAAACGCAGGTTTTGAGCATTAAGAAAAACTCAGAGATTTTAATTTTTAGGATTAAAATGTCACCTGAATGTGATTGATCATGCTGACATCCATCCATGCTTCAATTTTGAATAACACAGGAGTAGAAAACTTTGTCACTACATTCCCAAAGGCTATATATGATAATTGACAACATTAGTATCAATTCTTCAGAAAAGTGAGTTTCTTACAACCATTTTAATGCATAAATGGTAAATAATTTAAATATATTGCAGCATAAATAACTCTTCATTCATCAGCAGCCTTTTTCAATACAAGCTCTTTATTTCATGCTAGACAAGGCAATGCCCGAGAAGTGCTTAGCTCAGTAAATAAAGAGGGATGATCTTCTACAGGAAAGTAAATCTTGCTTTAAGGTATAATCAGTACTGTGTTAGTGCAAATCCAGCTTATGTTCAACAATACAGGAATCTAGTCAGCTCACTGGTCCCTTCAAATATGGACCCTTTTTCAGCAACAAAAGGAACAGCACTTAATAATTTTATCCTCCTAATCTTTTGAGTCTACCTCAGAAATGCCAGGTATATTTCTATTTTAACAAATGCACAAGATGGGCAGTAAATGTGCTCAACATACTGCATTGTATGGTGCCATTAGGACATATCTGTTTGGTAGAATACACTCTCTTTGCAGTACTGGGAATTTATTTTGATTTCACCTGAGGCAGAAGTATTGCATTCTGGAAAAAAATTAGAATGTTAAGTCATTTGATTTTCATCCCCTTTGAGCGCTGTATAGTCAGGAGTTGTTAGTGGTGTTCATTTTAAAGCTGAGCAGTGGGATTATGTACTTCATGTCAAACACTGGGATTGCTTTCACAAAACAGAAACAAAAAGATGTGTTTCCAAGCAATTTCCAAAATTAGGAGAACCAACAAAATTTTTTTAGAAAATGAAATTACCTTTGAACTTTAATGGAATTTATTGTTGAAGCTTAAATCCTGATGAGATTTTTCATTCTACCTTATTTACTTGCACTGTTTCTGTGCTTCTTATTATGAACAGAAGTCACTCTTAAGAGATCAGGGCTTGCCAACAATTCTAAATACAGCAGCATACCATAATTTCTTTTCTATTCGAGGTGTAGGGTAGGGCTTTAACTGATGGCAAATTCAGATTTTTAATGGTGCCTCCTCTATGTAGAAGCCTTTCAATTTTATGCACTAGGAAAAAGGTGCTGATATCCTGTTCTAGCAACCTAGGTATAAAAGAGCATTTTGAAGTGCCACATGAAATAAGATAGTAGTGAATAATAAGCTAGAAAATATGCTTAAGGAATCACTTCACTATCATTGCCACGTACAAATTATACAGGAAGAGCTGAGGGCTGGCATCTGTTTTTCAGCTCACTTCTGTGCACTGCAAGCTTAGTATTGTTGTTTGCCTACAGCTACTTTTTTGAACCTATTAAGAATCAGTCAATCATACAGCTCCTAAACAAAAGAAAGCCATTTGGTGACTGAATTTACTGAGATGTCTCTCTGAAGGTACAAGTTATGGTTTTCATAACAAAGGTGGAAAAAAAAAATTAACTTCCAGCATTTCTTCTAACATGTATTACTTTTTTAAATCTAAAAATATACCATTATTAATGCTTTGTAACTTCACAGATTGACTCATGAGAAGGAGGTTTGATGTTAGATAATCAACTGCATTTCTTGTTTGAAATTTTGAAAATGCCTAGACTTATATCTAGGTTTGTTTTATCAGTGTTTACCCGGGAATATCTTCTTTGAGATACAGACTGATGTAAATTACTTCCAAGGAATCTATCCTAGTTCCAATAAAGTTTTGCTTTTTCATTGGTTCTTCCTGAATAGAGCAGACTTGAGAGGTTAGAAGGTGCCATACATTTCCAGTACTTTAAATTTGAAAATATTTTAAAAGAACATTATTGCCCAGTGTTCGGCCATAGAATTTCAGGCTTTTTCTGGTGAGATGGGTGGGCCCTGTGTTTATCCACATGTAACACAAGGTTATAACCATCTCTAACCTTCTTTTAATTCTGTAAACTGCAAACTGCCTCACTAGTGATTCTCAATATCTCTTTACACTGAACCTAAGCTAAGCCCAAAGACCTTTATGTGGGAAAGGCAACATAAGAAATAAATAGATTCTATTTTAAATTCTCAGTACTGTTGGCTTGCAAATCAAATTCCACAATTTTCATGAACTTCAATATCACAGTTTATCTACTTAGTCCCTATCTTCCTAGAGTGATGGAGAAATCTCCTCAAGAGCTGATATATCAGGAAAAAGTGATACTATGATTTGGAGAGCTCCTTCAGCTGCCGTTCAATGTGACAGTTTCTTTCTAAACTGTCTGGGTTTTGTTTTCAAATGTGAATCAGAAAGAAGTGCAATCTTGAAATCAGCATGGTTAAATTGCCTCGTTAAATATGATAAGCGAGTTTAGTTTTCAGTTGTTGACTAGACTCCTGCAGAGTGATAGAGACATGGTTTAATCCACATTAGGCAAGTTGTGGATGAAAAAGGCAGACAAGGAATTGGACTCATTGAAGTGTAGATATCGAGAATCACATTTAAATTCTGTGGAGCAAAACCTACCCTAGCAGTGAGTGATTTCTCTCATTCTGAAAGTACCTAACGTATGTGGGTAAATTAATAGTCTCCTGTAGCTTTTTGCCTGCAGAGGGACCCTGAGTGTGACTATCTGAGAGTAGAAATACAGTATAGATAATGTGAAGTCTAACTTTAGGCAAAATATAATGGAATGTATCATGTAGAAGACACCCATAGTACTTTCAAAATATCTTAGATGGAAAAAAGTGCAGCACAGGTATATTTAGACTACAATTCAGAGTCTGCATAGGCAAAACAATGCAAGGGCTGAATCTGATATCTCTGAGTATGTCTACAGAAGTGACAGACTTAGTAGAGAACAGCATGACTGCTGTGCAAGTCCTGCACTTTTATTTCTTATTAAGAAATCTAATAAAAATAAACCTGGGAAGATTTTTTTAATTAGATCAATATCCAGGTCTTAGAAAGTTTAACTGCTTTTCACTGTCTTTAATGATTCTAATGCCAATGAGCACAAGGATGAAATAACTGGTGCTACTTTGTGAAGAATCAGAGATAAAATGTCAATAACTTTAATGAAAAACAAAGCATCCTGAAATTTCTCACTTATGACATGTTTTCAGATAAATGGAAACATTTTTCTTGGCATCATGATTAAAACAGGACATGATTCTTTGGCCCTTACTAACGATTAACTGTTCTGACAGTAAAGCAGATTTTCTGCTTTTCTGCTAGACTAAAAACAGGAATTTGGTTTAAGCTTAGCAGTAGTAGAGACAAGAAAAAAAGATTATTTAATGTAGACTTTCCTATGAATTATTATATTGTCATTTCTTATGGACATAACCAAATCATGCTTTTATTTAAGCTGAAGGCAATGAAGGACCAGAATGATGATGCAAGATAAGGTTGTTCTGTGCAGAAAATAAAGACTGAAGATCCAGAACAACTTTTTTCCTCTGTCTGAGATTATAATTTCAAATGTTCTTTTCAAAAATAATAGCTAAAAACAGTTCATGCAAAAAGCATGGATTTTACATTGGAGTCATCCCTTTAAATGACTTATTAAGAGGAAAGCTGATGGAAACAAAAATTATAATCATGTTAATAATGTTAAACTCTATACATGATCATGGCAGACAGAAATTAGGTTAGAAATGAAATTTAGTCAAATTTTTCTGTTCACATTCTTAAAATTTTTGCATTTTGCAGTGATAGCTTTTGTTTAGAGAGGGAAAGTACAGCAGACAAACGCTTCAGATGTAGAGTGCTGAAGAGAAGCTGCATTAATATGGGGAAAAGACAGGCTTTATAGAAAGCTGTAGGTTTCCAGATACAATTCAAAGACGTTTTGTTATTCATGCTGCAATATCTAGCTCAAAGGAAAAGGAGCATCAAGAAAAGAATGGTTATTTCAAAGTAACAGAATCATCCACTGCCCATGGCACAGTGACCTGCTGTGCATGTGGCTGCGAGGAGAGCAGCAGCCTCAGGATGCAGCCATGCAACTGCTCATCATGCCATGAACACCTGTGATCAGCAGTAAAAGTGCAGTCCCTAATCTGACTCCAGATTGGTCTGACCAAACCATTTTGGTCCTAGTAAAATAACCTGCTGTCTCGTGCTCTCCCAACAAAGCAGCATAGCAATACTAGATGTCAACAACCTTCCTCTGCAGCATCAACTTATGTTCCTATGGGGTAAAAAAATAAAAAGCTAACAAAATGCGCTTAAGTAATCAGTCCTTCTATGGTGGAAACAATGACAGGCAAGTGTTTATGTGGATTGCTTGATGACAGACTTGGAAAGAAAACAGTGTAGAGTTCACACCAATGAAGAAAGCAAGAACAAGGGGAGAGTAAGCTAGTGAAAATGTTTTTAGTGCTTTTAAAAAAAACCTTGCAGTGTCTTGAAATCAGGGAGGAATTTTAAGAGTTATTGGAAACACCAGATCTTATGGGCCTAAGCTTTTTAACTTGGAATATTTTTGAAAGCAGTTTGTGTTTGCTTTTGTTCTGGATATTGGTTTGGGGTTTTTTTTAGTTTTGAGGTGAGTTTGTTTGTTGGGGGTTTTTTGGGGAGGAGGGGGATGTTGTTTTTTTGGTTTCTTTTTAAATATGAGAATGCAGAATATGCTTCAGCAGGAATAAAGTTGAAGACACAGTAAGATCCTCAAACACTGTCCTTTTCTTCTAGTTATGTTTGGTGGGTTTATCTTTTTTGTTAGAGATTTACATTTTTAAGTGTAAAGGTCTTTTTGAAGTTGCTTCAAAAGTATATATGGCCTCATAGAAATTCTGTAATATGTTATGACATATATTACATTGTCTGCCTTGTCCTTCAGTAATATCCTACCAAGGACAGTAAAAATACAGCCCTTCTGCATCACTGCAATAATTAAGCCCAGCAAAGTGGCTGCTAAGAATGCCTTACTTATGCCAGGGGCCAGTTTGGTTCCCAGCAGCCTTAAAAAATTTAGAAGAGAAGGTGACAAAAAGGTGGAGAAAGGCATGCATGACTTCAAAGGATAGGCCTATCCCAACAGTCTGCTTTTGGCATTCTATGGTCTATATTGCAACAGCAACAGCTGACCTCTCTTCAAAAGGAGTCACAGCTCTGGAGAAGGCATGCCAGAGGGGGAACTCTGTCATTTTTTCAAAGGGTTATTGAAGGCCACTACAGTAGATGGAAAAATGAATGAGAATTTCAGAGCCTGGCTTAATGGAGTGATTTGCGTGACAATTACTCTTAAGACTATATTTTTTGGGAAAAAAAAAATCTAGGTGTCTAGTATGATAAAATTCCATCATAAAATTGTACTTTGGATCAGAACATCTTTTCACAAGTAACAGAATTTATCATTTTCACCATAAGTGTTTACAAAACCTATGAGGTGCAAGAATAGTTATTTCTTCTTTTTTCTTTCACATATAAATTTCCACTTGTCTGTGTTGCTCCTTTAACTAGCATACCTATATCTTTATTGTTCAGTTCTTTTTTTAAAGACCCAGACTGTTTTAAAAATAATCTATACTTTAATTACAAGTGAGTTTCATGTTATGATTTTAATGTATGAATTGTCATTGGACTTTAAACTGCCAATGGCAATAAAAATGTTATTCAATGACTAGTGCAAATTATAAAAACTACTCCTTTTCTGCATTTGATTTAGAAAAAAAAATCTAAATTTACTGACTTCAGTTCTTTTTTCTTTTTGCTGAAAGCTACCACAACATGAACTCTTAAAACTGATTAAAATATCATGAAAAAAGTAGTTCATATTAAGGAAACTTTAAAATCAGACCTAATATATGTGGTGTGTGTGAAAAAATCAAGACATATTAAAGGTACTGAATGTGACTGGATGTAGGAATAGTGAGTATTTATTTATAAAATATTACAGAAATTGCTTTAAATTATTGCAACAAAAATAAAACTTTTTGACACAGTGGATAAGGTAACTAAAGACTAAAATAAGACAACAAATAAAAATCCTGCCTTAGATTGGGAGAAGGCTGCTATTGGAGGAGCATTTGCATTTTAATACCAATGATAAAAGAAGAGCTGAACAGCATCACAACCATATTTAGTAGAAATTTAGTATCCATATTTTCTTGAAATGAGAATGCATAAGGCATTAAGAGGGAATTTTTGTGAAGCAAGCAAACACATTCAGCATAAAGAAAGCATCAAATACTCTCCAGTCTGTGATTAGCCACAGATGTGGAGAGAGATGCGTCCCTTTCTCCCAGACGTTACTTGGTGCAATAGATGGATGAATTGCCATTTGAAGCAATTTTCCATTCCAGTTCATTGGAATGACTTAAAAAATTGGATTAATTGACTTCTTGATGGCTATAATGAATGAAAGTATTAATCTTGTGAAGTTTAACAAAGGAAAATACAGAGTTTTGCAGCCAAAGAATGATAGCACCATGCATCTGTACAGGCTGGGAGCTGACTAGCTGGAAAACTGCCTTGCAGAATAAGGAAGTCTTGACAGACAGCAAAATGTGCCTGAGCCAGCTGAGCTCTCTTGCAGTGAAGACCAAGAGCCTTCTGGGCTGCATTAGACAGGGCATCACCAGCAGGTCAGAAGGAATTGCCTCCATCTCTGGTGAACACTGGAAAGACACACCAGGAGTGCTATGTCCAGTGCTGGTCTCCTCAGTAGTGGGGAGACATGAACTTACCCAGGCAAGTCCAGCAAAGGACCACAAAGATTTTTAAGGGCTTGCAGCATCTGTCCTATTTAGCCTGGAGATAAGAAAGCTCAGGTGGATTTTACCCATTTCTGGAGGGCTCTGGGTAATCTATTTTAGATGTTCTGAGTGTAGGTGTTAAAGGATTTCCAGATGTCCGCACCAAGCTCAACCACTGAGATTTTGTGATTTCTTGATGAAGTCTAGGGAAGAAGGGAAGAAGGGAAGACGGCAAGCCTAGAGGTATATTTTTTAACTTGCATAGGTCATTTGGTTTTGCACTGATTTCTCTGACAACTGACATCAAAAATGTAGATATACACACTTCATATATCTACCCTAGCTTCTACCTGTAAATTACACATAGAAATGAGCACTTACCAATGTGCTGATCTATCTCAGATGCTTATTGGAAAGCAATATTGATTGCTTTCTGGATGAGGGGTATTTTCCTCCTCCAGTGACTGCAATGTAAGCTTAGTGTCCAGTTTATTCTGGCATATTTAAAAGTCAGATATCAGGAAAACTATCTAGTCAAGAAAAAATGTTTGAATATTCCATTTTACACCTACTGTAATACTTTTTTTCATACTAAAAGATGTCTAAGGCATGCCCTATTCTGGTATGTAGAGTATAAAAAAGAATAAAAATAAAATATTGGAACAACTGAAAGACTGGTTAAACAACTGAAAGAATGTTTAAAATTCACATACTGTTGATCTGAGAACTGTTCCATGAAGTTTATATAAAGTCACAATGCACATCCTCCTAATTTAATCAGACATTAAATGTTGGAGTCATTCTGAGCCTACCCTAAAAACTGGAGGTGTATTCATTATGCAGATGCAAACATCTGTATTTGTGTGTAAATCCAGGGTCTGATTATTTGAACATGACAAGTGCATGCACTGTGTTACGCTAGAGGGAACAAGAGACAAAGAGGAGCCGTGCAACAGTGGAATTCCCTCAAGGAATACTCTCTGATTCATCTGTCACATACTGAAGCCTTTTCAGAGGGTGCCAGACCTCTGGAGAGGGGATGCTGGAGGAGGAGTTCAGCCACAGTTTGAAATGATTCAGAGCTTGTTTGTCGCTGCTCAGCTCAATTCTGTTAAACTCGGCTGCCCTCCCCAGTATTCCTGTGGCTCTCACCTGCAAGAGCAGACTTTTCTGTCATCTGGCCACTCGTATGTCAGCCACAGCCTGGAGAGTATTTAATATTTTCTTTATGCTGAACATGCCTGATTAAATGAATTATCAGTACAATACCACTGAATTCAACACCATTTGTGTTTAGCCTATTCTACCTTGTAGTCTTAAATGTAGCCATCCAAAAACATCTAAACAAGAGTCACAGGGGGATTTTTGAATGATTCCCACATCATCCTCATTTTTTGCTCTCTAGAGCAATTAGTCCTCTAAAGTGAACTAATTTTAAAACCTACATCCAGCAACAGTGTTATTCTGACAATCAAGGTTGATCTGTAAGCAAAATAAATAGCAAAGTGATGATAATGTTGAACATCATTAGAAATGAAAGCCTAGGGAAAAAAAAATCCAAATCACAATGTGTTTTCCAAATGGAAAATAACATCCATTTGAAATGATTCAGCTGTTTATTGTAAGCAAAAGAGAGAGAAACCTTTGAACATGTAACTGAGACAATCAACAGTTGTGTTTCATTCTACCAAGAATAAATTAAATTACTTAAAGAGATGCAAACATTACATAAGTTTTATTGTAGTTTGTTCCTGCTTTCAAGTACAATGAGGTCAGTGCCCTTACCTTCATGTAACCAGTCTCAGACAGCAAGTTCAAGCCAACCGAAGGGGCTCTGTTTCTCAGCTATTATTTTTAGTTGCATTTAGTTTTTTGTAAAACAGTTTTTTCAAATCATTACTGCTATTATTACTAGCTCTTGAGTTTAACTGCATGAGTAAATGCAAGTCTATGCCTATATATACACATGAAGGCTGGTTTATGTGTATGAAGTATATATATTTGTAATATGTATCATGCAGCTGTTTGGTGGGGTTTTTTTGCTTATGTGTACCAGAAGTAGATACTATTTGGGAAAAGAGAAAGAGGAATATGGAATGGTGGAAGGCATTTCGTTCAAAATTTCACACATTATCAATTGCTGTAGCTTACATGATCTGGCTAGACATAAGTCTAGCTTATATATATATATATATGATTGCAAAAGTAAAAGAATGAAAGAAACAGTATCATTTTATTACAAATTTTTGTAGTAACCTCTCAGCTAAAATCTGGAACTTTGTTTAAGAAAGCAAATAAAAGATGGGTTAATATAAATTTCATTCCATTTACAAAAAATGCATTATAAGCAATAGCAAGAAACGTTGTCATTCCCCTCCCCCTGCCCCTCTGTCTTGGGTAAGACCTATTTTTGAGCTGTTCTCATTCAGAGAACGAGTTGCTCCTTTTGGCTTTGTTCCCGGAGTACTGCATACTTGGTGGTGTGTGAGGCATTGCCTCCTGGGGAAAAGGGAGGAGGGGGACTGAATCACAGCACTTAATTCTTAATGATTGTTCTGTGTGGTCAAGAGGACACAGAGCAGGCAATGCTCTTTATTCTTTACTTACTGTTATAGCTATTGGCAGCCAGCCCTTTTAATTTAGTTATCAATACTCAATGCCCTTAATCTTTTACTTTTGAGCCAGTCCAAAATAAGTACTAGCCAAGGAGTATCTGCTAAACAGAAATATTGATGGATAGATGTGATTTAAGGCAGCACTGCTAAGGGCCTACCAGTGTAAGTTCTGAGTAAGAGTTATTTGATATTCTCTCGACAAATCTTGTTTCTTTACCCAGGATAGTTGTTTTTCCGACAAAATATCTGAAAATTAATAGTGTGTGGAAAAATTCATAGGTGTTGCTAATAGATGAGCTTTTCAGGTTATCCCATCTGTCTCCCTGTTGATATAGGGCACTTTTTTAAAGCACATTTTCTATTACTAAATTGAGTTTGGTTTTCAGTATCCTGTGAAGTGAGATTTCTACATTTCAGAAGTTGCTGAATAACTTAAAAAGTATCACTGACTGGGAAGTTTCTCTTTATATTTCTTGTCTTTGTTTTCTAATTACACCCCAGAGTACTGCATACTATAATCCCCTTCTTTTCTAAGGAGTTGTACTATTCCAAGCTGATACTAATCTTCCTTTCCATCACTTTTCTGCGCTTGTTCAAGCACTGAGTTCTTTGGAATATTTAAGTGATTTAATAAGTAAAAATCGAAGTATTTATTCCTAGTTCTTTTGTTCCCTGAAGAACTCCTTCCCATTTGCCATTCTAAGAATGTAGTTCCTTCATTTGAATGAAGTATTCCGAATAAAGTGGCTTCATATGACAAGACAATAATCCTCTTTCTTTCCAGTGATTTACCTGCTAGATTGTAAAAGTTAGTGCTGTAGGAGTCCACTTGGTTAGTAATGAATCCAAGGCTTGGCTCATTTGTAGTACATGTGCAATGCAGAATAATAGTTAACCAACCATTTAATATGTATGCATAAGAGAAAGTAGATGCACATTATTTGATTCATAGTTCTGATTTCATCCTGGTTGTCTGCAGGGGCATGTAGGGATCAACTCAGTTTCATCTGCTGAAGATGTCAGTTTTGGAGGGGCTTAAATAGCTCTTTGGATCCATTGAGTCTTTGCTTTCTTCCACGCACAGATGTTGAATTTACGAGCAATGTCTCGGGTATTCCTGCCCACTCACCAGCCTCTTCAGAAGAGTGTCCTTGAAGTCCTCTATATCTACCAGTCCCACGAGGTTTTCTCAGATACTCAAAAAGGCATTTTAAATTGGAAGGCACTTTAAATGGGAAGGCAATGCTGTGTTTAGACAGCTGACTAAAACTACAGTTTTCTATTGACTAGACTGTGGTCTTGGATATGTAAGTCACATGTAGATACATAAATTTGGTGTCTCAAATATGTGAGGTAAATCTTATTGACCTCAATGTCTAAATCTGAATTAGAAGCATCTCATCTCCAGATGAGGTGATATTTTGCATTCTGAACACAAATATTCATCAGATATTAAGTAGAACAATGGGTGTTTAGAAGAGAAGGGTTTATCACCTCACTAACTTTTTGCTGCCTTGCTTTCCATCATCAAAACTTTCAATTAAAGAGTGTTTTGGTACATTGTGTTATTATTATAAGTACTGTGTTTTGTTCTCTTGCTTGCTTATTTTGTAAAACTACTCTGTAGGTGAGGTCAAACATGACTACTGTGCCAGTTTAATAGTATAATCTGTCATAAACTGGGATGTAATTACTCTCTCATTGTTCTTGTCAAAATCATGTCTTCACATTGAATGGGTTTCTCTAGCAGATTAAAGCCATGCTTTTTACAGCAATTCCAGTAGCAGTATTGCAAATTATTTTCCTCTGGCTTCTACCAGTTCTACCAGTATATTTATTTATTTGTCTGTGTCTTTTCTGACAGATAATTTCTTTTTCCCTTAGTGAGTTCAGTACTGTCAGTTTGGAGCCATAAAGAACTTACTAGCAGCTTCATTCAACATTTGCTATAATCAGAAAAGCAGTATCCACCACATCAAAGGGAAATCTAGGGATTCCTATTAAAATTCTTGGTTTTCTTTAAAAGTTCTATAACATACCTCCACATTCCTCCTGGCCTGATTTCAAACTGAAGAAAACACCAGTATGCTATTAGATCACCTGTGAAATGTTATCTCTGAACCACAAAGATCAGGAAAAAATTCAGTGAATGTGTGGTGCTAGAGAACCTCATTTTTCTCTCATGAGAACATTTTCTAATTTCCATGGTTCAGTTGATGGTTCAAGATATCTTGTCTGTTTTTTTCCCTTTGAATCCAGGCCATTAACAGCAACTCCAGCATCTTTTGGGGTACTTTAGCCATTAATTGAATCTTATGCCCTGTTTCATATACTTCTGCACTCCCACAGTGTAGCTAGTCTGTCCCAGCTGATTAACTGATGATGAAGAATGGAGTTCAAGTAAACACATATTTAAAATCTTGTGTAAAATGTCATTTAAACACATGCTTCTCGTTGCATTCTTCAATTCACTTGAAATAGGTCTTTTTATTTAGCATATTTAGACAGCACAAGGATGTATCAGACAGCTAGCTGCATCACGGGATAAAGAAAATAGTGGTGTTTGTAGATAAATATGAAGATTAACAACTTAGTTGTACTTCAGTTTGTGTTCACTGATTCTTTTCCTAGATTAACACCTTTTTTTTCTACATTTCTGTTTTAAATGTCACAAGTATCAAATCTGACCTCCAGCAGAACTTCTTTGGCAGGCTGTCATTAGCTGTTAGCTTCTCTTCAGAGAGGGGCAGCAAACTAGGCCTCTGAGTGTCACCAGACAATTCTTTTTAAAGAAAGATTCTTCCTATGATGTTTGTTCAAGTTTCGCTGGTTTTTTCTATTCAATATTTATCTGTTAGAATAATCATGGATGGCTTCTGTAAATACCATAGAGACAAAATCAGTGTTAAATTGAGTGCCTGCACTGATTTTTCCCATTAAAGAATTTTTAAAATTATGCCTACTACTCTTTTTAAAGAATGAAAATGCACAGTTAGTCTAAACTTTCTCATACATACAGCTCTTTTTTTGTCCTTTGTGCTTATATACCTCTGTGAATCTTCTGCAGCAGAAAAGTAAAAGAAATAATGATAGCATACCCAAGAGAAGCTGAGAGAAGCTGGTTTTTTTTATAGATACACAAACATTTTCTTAGGAAAATGTTTCTTAAAATGGTTTAAATTTTTTAAAAGTATCCATTAACGAAAAAGAATGTCAGTCACCATAAAGTGTAATGGGGTTGGTGACCTGTCAGCTTGAGTCTCTGTTGCCGTGGTGGCTCTGATTGAAAGAACTTATGCATAATGCTGCAGTCAACCATGCTTTGGGAATCTCAGGGCTACCATAGGCAGAGCTTGTAAATAACTGCTTCAGAGGCTGACATTTATAGCACGCAGAAGTCAGTGGGCATTCTGCAGCTGGGTCTGCAGCTCTGTGGGGCTTGAGTGCCCTCTAGTCAGGAATTGACTTCTTCCACTTTATAGGAAAGGGGATCTATTGACCCACAGTCCAAGGAATTCTGGAAAATATGTCATGATCAAACCATCAAAAATACTCCTCCCCAATTGTGGGAAATTCTCCTCCCCAAATGTCCCCACCTGTGACAGACTTCCTCCTCACAGAGTCCAGTTTGAAACATTCAGCTCTAAACAGCTGACAATAAACAGCTCCTTTTTTAATGCGGTTCAAATAATAGTGATTGTAAAGGTAAGTGCTTCTAAGAGAAGTGTTTGTTAAAGTTTGACAGATGTTTTAATTTAGATAGCCCTTTCTTTAGCAGCAGCAAAAATCAGTATGGTTTGAAGCAGTTAGTATTTAATATGCTTGTTCACTGTGTTAATTTTCCCCAAGTCAATTTTTAAAGCTAAAATAATCTCCCTTTGGCTTTGTATAGCCAGCATTATAACCATAATAATTTTTAAATTGAGCTCCCTTATTGTCTATGTGTATGTGAAGTAGGTGATATTACACAAAAGGCATAGGCTACTTTAGCTTGATACAAATGCATATTTAAGAACTTAACAGGCCTGCAAGAAAAATAATTGTCTAGATAAACATTAGTATGTCTCACTTGTAAGCCTTTTTGTTTAGTTGCATTTTCCTACTTGCACATTCAAAGGAGTGCTGGAATGCCCTGAGTAAATAAATAAAGCCTATTATAATGTCCCAGTAGAAGGGAAAAGTTGATTTTAGTTACACTAACAAGTATAAAAACTCTTGATTTGTTAGATTTGCTGTGAATTAAAACACCTATGCCTATTAAAAAAAAAAGTGAGAGATTCTGTTAAGTAAGTTGAGATCCAGTATGCTACATAAATGCATTTATACTTATGTAAGAAACATTTCTCTAGACATCCCAACCATATTGATGATTATGAAATGCAGAGTCCTACTGTGTATATGTAATTTTGTCTGGACTTGTGTTATATTCGATAATTGAATAGCACAGTGATGGGCTTATTGCAAGTGTGAGAAAGTGCTAAGCAAAACAGAAATTATAATGAAATTTGAGATGTCAGTGACAATTAGCTATGTTATGAATATTCATTTCTTATTCATTCTGGATAGTGCCATTTTTCACTATCTTTAATAACTGAATAGTGTTTCAAGAAATAGAGATATAAATAATAGTCATGTGATAATTAACATGTTTTTTTCTGAGTGTTGTAGCACTTGTCAAGCGTCACGTGGGCAGGAGTAATGACTAGAAAGTTAATTTTTCAGGCATGGCCAGTTTTGTGTGTTTAGCAGGCCCATTTGACTTTCTTGTAGAATTGTTAATTTACAGGAAGATAAAAATCTGCTTGTGACTGGTTTAATTTAGGCTGAAGTCTCATTAGGAAGACTGAGTGCTACACCAGAATTACAGAAATCTACATCAGGACCCCACATGAAAAGTGAAAAGAAATGAAAGAAATGCCCCCAAATAACAGTCACCTCTAACTAATGCTGGGAAATGTGATTCATTGCCCTGCTGTCAGACTGGTACCTGCATATTGACAGAAAACTGAGTATGTGCTTAAATGCTCTTTTTTTCAGTCAGAATGAAGGGATCCATGAAAATGAAAGGGGGAGTATTCACTGTGCAAAACGTAGTCTTTGGATATAAAGCTTTAATCTATTTTGATATACGTCTTAACATTATTAGTGTTCTGCTAGTATCCCCTACAAAGGTATGACCTCCCAATGTTGTCCTAAAAAGCACTCATGTGCGCTCATACTGATGAAATGCATTGAGTCTTTCATTCAGTACCAATATGTGAAGCCTCACAGCCCATGGAACAATAATGGGATCTTCCCTTAGTCTGACTGAATTTTTTGAAAAGAATGTCATGGTTTCCAAAGAAAAATTATTTAGCTGAAACCACAAAGACCCTCGGAGAAAGAGCATAATAGAAATTTTCCTTTTAGATTACAAAGCAATGCAAAAGAGCAGAACATTTGTTAAATAAGTTCTAGAGGACCTCCTTTGTGTAAGCCTAGTATGAAAATAAGTAAGACAAATGTATTACTGCCACTCCTTCTGCATTTCACAGGCACTCGTCTGTTATTCAGTATCCAGCTTCATCTGGCATGTGAGGGAATTAGAAACAGCTTTGGAATTACTTTGTTACAGAATGTCTATTAAAAAGCTGATAATTCATATATGTTAGTTGATTATTTCCATAGTCTATTTCCAAGTGTAATAGAATTGAAACTGCACCTGGTTGTGAGAGACTAGTGTAAGTAGAGCTTCTCCAATACTGCTCTGAGCATCCCAGGATGCTCTACAACACTGAAGTATTCCAGAACATTGTCTATGAGGCAGATGCCTCAAAGGAACTTAACTGTTTTGTGCCACCACGCTTTTGAGAATAAATATGTAAAATCTTGTCAGTGTGAACCTTGGGAAAATGTGCAGCAGATTTTGTTTTCCTGGCTAGAGCTTCTGACCACAAGCTACTCTTAAAGAATGAATTCCCTCAGAATATGAAAATTGTGTTGCTTCCACCAATGAAACAACAAAGCTGATTTTCTTATAAAACTAGATTTTTAAAGTAGTGAGGACATTATGCAAAATGTCAGTTGTAGAAAATAGACTTGGGTTGCATTATCATAAGGCAGTTGACTTTCATTTAAGTAGAAGAGTAAATAGAGCCATGTAATGAAGAGTATTAGTTTTGAAGAGGCAAGCTAAAATAAACAAAATTTGTTAGTTACTCATACAGGCAACAGAACTCAGATTAATATTTCATTTGGATATGAAAGAATCCTGGAAGTCCTTTGTCTAGCAGGTCCAGAAATGTTCTTGAACATGTATCACAGAGGTCTAGAAGACATTGCAGAAATACTCAAAACTGGATACATATCTAATACAAATGAGACATTATGATTAAACCAGGAAACTGCAAAGGACGTAAAACCTTACTTCTTGTAGAATAAAATTAAGATTTCCAGAAATCAAACTGAAATGAAACTTTTATGGGGAGTTTGACAATGTGCTTACTGACCATGCAATTACAAAATTAAACAAGGAAAAGTGAAAAAAATCATCAATTTCTAAGGACATTGAAAGTACTACAATTCTTACCCTCAAATTGAATTACTTTGGTCTTGATTTCACTACAAGTAATGCTGAATAGCAATGGTAATATGTCTCAAAGTTTCAGTGTCCAGACAGAAAGCTTTATGTGCTCAAATTGTTCTGTTTGAGAGATGAAGTTAAACTGGGTAATGGGTACTATATCCTTATGAGAGTCACTGGTGGCTAATCAATCCAAGGGCATATTGGAAGACACTAAGGAAAGAACTTAAAAGTGTCTAACTCCTTCTTTCAACTATACCCTCATAAACACAATGCAGAAATGTTACCATCCTGGATTATTTGGTTTAAACTACTTAGCTACTCTTCTTTATATTTATCCATTTCTAACTGTAATAACTCTTATTTCCCAGTTTGCTAGTTGTCTTTTCCCAAGGCTAAAACAAATATTGTTTTAATCTAGTTTATCTGACCCAAAGCCTTACCAACAGTATTTGTCTTTTTATTTATTTATTTATTTTTAACCCAAAGTTAATAGTGTTATTATAATAGTTTCCTCTAACTCCTTAGGAGTACACTCAGTTCTAAAGCTTTTTTTGTTATTACCTCCATCAGACCTTCCAATAAATACGAGTTGTTGTGATAAATTAAATGTTACTGGCCCTTGGAAGCACCAGAAGAACCACATCCTGGAGTAAAGAAGCAATAATGTCCCTGCACAAAACACAAATTAAACTTCAGCTAGAATCCTAAGTTTAGTTATACTCACCATTCAAGGTTATTTTAAAGTGGAACATGAAAGCAAAAGGTTACTATAATAATCATATTAAAGCACTTTTGCAAAATAAGCTGGGTTTTTTTGTTTGGTTTTGTTTTGTTTTATTAAAAAAAAAACCAAACAAACAAACAAAAAAACCCAAAAACCTCACAACAACAACCCAAAACCTCAAAGCAAAAACAAGCAAAAGCCCCCAAAATACAAGAGACTTTGTGCTTTGTCTAGAGAACAAGCCTTTGAAGGTAGATAATTGCACAATAGACATAGGCTAGAAAGTAAACACCAAATGAAATTAATTATTTTAAAGACAATAGTGGTACAAAGTCAATTGGATAATAGTGTTAGTCGTGGAAAATTGTGATCTTAAAATTAAAATTTTTCTGAATAATAATGAAAGCAGGCCTTGGATTAACCTCTTAATAAGAGAATGAAGCTAAGACAGTATAATGAATTTTAATATAGAGTGTGATTGGTGGTATTGGTGTACGATAGGGATGAAATTGATATATTCAGGAGTGTGGTAGACCTTTACTGTGGTGTATTCTTTTGTTCTTTTTAAAGGGTACAATTTGTGTTCCTTAAGCACTGGCCTTTCTTATTGCCTGCACTATGTAAAAGAATTTTGGGTTTTTTGTTTTATTTTGTTTTTTAATTTTCTACTAGAATTGAAAAAAATCAAGACACAGAGACAACTGAAGCAGAATAATTATTTTATTGCCATTGTATTATTCTTATTTGAGGGGGAAAGAAAATGTTTTACTTGGTGTTTTTGTTTCGAAGTATGGAGTAAATCATGCAAGAAATTTTTATGCTATTAAATTAAAATTGCCAATTAATTATCAAATTACCTATCCTAGTATTTTTGGTCTCTCCTGAATTGTATTTCTGAGTGAAATTCATAAAAAATTGCCTAACTCCACTGCTGACCATGGCCTTAGATCCTTTTTCGGCTCTCGGTGTTTCTATAAATATTAAGTACAAAAGTTGTGCAGATTCAGAGCTCTACTAAATCAGGGATGAAATTATGTCTTGTGTCTGCCCCTTGACTGAATATGCTCAAGAAAGCAAGAGGAGTTCCTTGTACCCTTTTGTCTGATTCACTGCAAGCCCAATCAAAAGCCAGATGCAATCTAACCCAGATTTATCATCTGTCCTTCATGTACCAGGGGGCAAAACTAGGAAAGAACAACAGATGCAGCCTTTTGGATAGTATCAAGTGGGAAATAATTCCGAGAAATGTTTTGCATTTAACTAAAATGTTAAAAGAATCAGTTGAATGACTGTCATGCAGAAGGTCATTCAATCATTGGAGAAACAAGGGAAAATGTCCTATGCTGTGTCTGGAGATAGCTGAGGTACAGATGGTACTTAAAGCAAGCTCTCTGACCTAGAGCTCAGTTTAAATTGAACCTGACTCCCAGACCTAAATATTTCCTGTTCAGTCTAATAGGGCTGTGTAACTTGCAAGGTGGTATGTATGTACGTTAGAGTCCAGGAGAGCCCTATATGATATATTGCCACAGTGTATGCCAAGTATCCTTCTTCCTATGCATATCTAATAAAACCAGTTGTCTAAAAATTGAAAATTATTCTTATATGCCAGAATGTATTTTATATTATCTGGATACATGTGGGAAATGGAGGGCTTACAGACTTTTTCAAGCCTGTGAGGACATTTTAAGTACAGAGGGAAATTACAGTTGTGCATTAAGAGAAATATAAAGCTTTTCTCCAATTTCATCTGATATTCTATGAATTGAGGATAAGGTCTGGTGGTGGTTCAGCTGACAGTGACTGGTATCCCTAGCACCTTACTAGATCAGAAGGGCATAATGAGGAGCAATTGGTACAGCAGCAAGGGAGAGAGGGGGCTTGAGGGAGCGGCTGCATAGTGCTTATCTTCCAGCTGGGCTTAAACTACAGCAGGCTGATAGAGGGAAACAGCACCATGAAAACTCTGCCCATGGAGGAAGCTCAGGTGTACTGTCTGCAGGAGCAGTGAATCAGGTGCCATACCAGAAATGTCAGCCTGAAATGTTACAGTACAAAATGCTGCAGAGCCAAAGCTCAGGAGGCTGCCTTTGAACAGTGTAAGAACAGCAACAACAAAGCTGTGTGGTCAAAATCTCAGTGCTGTATACAGGGACCTGTATACTTAACAGCTGACCCTGTCAGGCTGGCAAGGCAGAAATCATAAATGGTCATTGCAGTAATCAAATTTCCACATGACTAGGCACAACCACAGTATTCTCTACCAATATTTCTAGAAAAGTCATGACTTGAGCTTCCAAAAAAAAAAAAAGTTCTTTTCTTAGTACTCTGTTTACATCATCTCCTAATTTTTCTCTGTGTTTACAAGATTAGTGTTCTTTTTATCTTTGCTCAGTTTGCTAATAGCATCTCACGGTTTGTCTTACAGAAAGCTGGTGCTATTAAAGTTTGCAGTATTTTGCATATTCATCTCCAGTTTATTTATTCCACAATTTTGTTTTCATATTGTGTTTCTACACCTTCTGTGTGCAACGTGAAGATTTTGCTATATTTTTTAATTTAAGTGAATATGAAATTTCCAGAGAAATTATAATCCAATCAAAATGGTTAATGTTTTCTTAAGAGATATTCCAGTGTGCAAAATTCCAAAATATCACAGACTGATCTAAAGAAAATTCACCAGGAAACTTTTTTTTCTTTTTTTTTAAAATAGACATTTTTTTCTGTGTTGACAATTTGCCAAGACTTTTTGCAAATTGTGGACTAAAACTAGTAATTAATGGAGTATGCACTAGACAGCTTGCATTTTTCCAATTAGAAAAATAGTCTGACCAAGTCAGAAAGAACAATGAAGAATGAAGGGAGTAAGCAAGCCAAGAAAAAAAGGTGCAGGCTTATTATGAAGAATAAAGATTTCTAAGATGCTTTTATTGCTAATTATAATGCTTTGAAAGAAACTGTGTTACACAAAGATTTTTCTCTTACATTAGGACGTGACATCAAGAAAAACAAAGAAAGTCTAATGGAAAAAACTATTTAATTGTTAAAAGAAATGATAAATTTAATAGTGAATAATATAAAAGGCATAATTTAGTAGAGATACATTGGTTATATGAATATATAGATAAAATTTAGCTTTGAATAGAGCATTTCACATACAAAAGAAAGAAGAAACTGTCTATCAAAATGTGTGTGCTTATGCAACAGACATTTTGATAACTCTTCCTTTCTACTTTCCTTATGTGTACTGAAATAGTGATGGGAGATAATAAAATTTCAAAAATTAAGACTGCAGTAAAAAAGTAAGAAGGAGCTCTCTGGCCAGCAACCTGCACAGCTGGAGGAAATCTATCAAAAGGCTCTATGGCAGATGTCTTTTCTAGCTATGGTTTACTCAAAGTGCCAGTGAAATGGCAGGGCTGCCACTTTCTGACCCAGGACCTGGAACGTGGAAATGAAAGTTCTTTTCTTCTCCTTTGTTTCCATGATCTGGGATGGGGGGAGAGAGACACAGAAATGTGTCTTTCCTACCCACCTCTTCCATTGAGAGCCATAGGAACAATACAGGTGTTTACATCTTTAGCTTGGTTAGAGACAGATCTTAAGGTACCGCAGAGGGACCACAGCCTCCCTTTCTTACCATGGCTGTACAACATTGTGTGGTCTTTGCAGAAGCCTTTTGGTACAACCACCGATGTTACAGACCCAAGTATAATCATCCACACATGTCCATACAATGCATTACCCACAGAATTGGATACAAAAGTGCTGAATCTCGTGTCCAGCTTCAGATGCATTGTGGCATCAGTGGAAGAGCCATCTTTTCAGCAGTCCCTGTGAGATATCTCCCTGCCTGCTTACAGGTTGGTTGATGCTGTGCCATCACAATGTTGAGCCAGAAGCATGTTGTTTGCTGTGACCTGGTGATTTTTGGCCATGAACTCATCCTCTGTCAGCTGAAGTGAAAAAGAAAAAGAATACAAGGTCTGTGTATGAGGTGTGCATCCAAATCTGGGTCCTTCTTCCATGACGAGGCATCTGCCATGAAATTCTGTTTCCTATATGACAAAGGAAAGTGAAAGGGAAGGACAAAAAGAAGAAGGGCCAGGAGGCAAAGCAGAGAGAAATGAACTTCATCCCTAAATACTCTTCCAGGCTGGGGGACTGATCATCACTATTTTCAGTCCTTCTGCTCTCTCACAGCTGTGCTGTCAATCCTCAAAGTTAGATTTCATTAACAGAAGCTCATTATCTCCGGCGTAATTCCTCTCAGTGGGTTGAGTTACCCATAGAAACGGGTACAGGGTAAAGCATCTGGTTCTACACAAAAAGAGTGAGTATAGGATAAAAGCTACAGTGAATACCCATTTTTGAAAAGCTGGTTGTGTGTCAGGCTTCCATAAAACTCAAGCCCTCTTTTGGGTGAGTGCTGTTATGGCAGCTACAAACCAGAAATCCCCCTCCTGAGCTATCTTTCGAGCTTGGTAAATCCTGAAATCCGTTGTACCTGTGCTAGAAGGTGGTGCCAACTTGTGATGTCATCCTTGAGTCTGTGGATTCTATGGAGTCTATGGAGTCTATGTTTTCAGTATTGCCCAGTTACCCCAGGAGCTCCACCCTCTGTTGGTCAAAGCAGCATTTCTTCTGATCAGCACAGCCAGCACTTCTGCAAGTCATTGAAAATGCTGTTAATAAATACCTCTCGAGAGGTGCAGAGCACCAGGATGTCATACAGGCATGCTGTAGCATAGATATGAAGAAAGTCCCTAAGAACAGTACTTAGAGCACACTGGAATTTTGCAGACACTGAATGACTTCAGAGGATGCTCATAGTGGCCCCTTATAGATCCACCATAGAGGGCAGCAGAGCCCACCGCAGATGTTCAGAGCATTTCAGATTAAGAGGCCAGGAGTGCTGGTCTTCACTCACGTCCTTCTGCTTCCTGTAATCCATGCAGAGGCAGAGACTCCCATGCTTCTTCATGAAAAAATGGCATATGGAAACCCCCAACAAGGGAGTCAGAGGAAAAGCCGAACCGGTACACCAGATTGTTCTTGAAGTACTCCTCAAGAGCTTTGACACAGACTCTGAACAAGCAGAGATGCTCCCAGAGAGCACTTCCTCCTGAGTGGGGGGAGTCCCAGGTGACTGTCTTTCATACCATCAGAATGGTGAAAGGTGTTTTTCTATTAGACATGGCAAATGTGGAAAGCAGCATTTCTGTAATTCCTAACATGATTATAGCACATAGTCTGTGTGTGCATGTAGCTTACCAAAACATCTCCCTCAAACTAGAAAGACAGTGGGGTCATGAAAATGCGCGTTACTTGGGTAAATCTACTACTTCGATTATGTTAAAAATGCTAAATTTAGATATGCACATTAAAACCTTTAAAAAAACCTTGTAAAATTGCCAAAAAAAACCCTGAATGGCCTTGTTGAGATGCCACATACTATGTATGGTAGATATATGCTACCTATAGAAATGGGTATATCAGCTCAGCTATAAATGCAATCTGAAAGAAAAGCAGGATAAAACAGTAGTGAAGCGATACAGAAATGAATGATAACAGAGGCCTGCTAATATAACAATATTGTACCTCCTCGGTCAGTATGCCTAATATACCTCCCAGAAAATCCTTATTTATGATGTACAATACAGACTGGAAGTAACCAGTGATGTGTAAAAACATCATCTTGAAAAGCACCATTGACTTGGAACACCAAATGCACCCATTGTAATGTCTAACACCCACAGCACTCATTATGACCTATCATGACTATGTATGTGCCTTTCAGTCTTCTTTCAGTTTGTTCTGTTTGAGGAGTGATTTGGAAAGGGAGCATTTTCTGAAAAAGACAAAGACAAATTGTTCCAATGATGGGCCAGGGGAAAAAATGGAAATGCAGGAAGATGATGACAAATATGATGCTTGGCTTTGCTTCAGTCACTTCAATACAACAGTATGTAGCATGCTCAGAACTGCCAGCTTCTGAAAGAATGGAGATTTCAGCATTGCCACAGTATTTAAAAACAAGATATCTGACAGCAAACAAACAAACAAAAAAATCCTCACTATTTTTCATTCTTGGTGGATCAACAAGATTTGATTACCTAAACTGGCACTGGCTACACAAATGTCCTCAGGTATTTTCTTTGGTATGTCTATGTATGGCATTCATGTAAGGTATGTGCCGTTCCAGTTTATCCTGTCTCACACTGTAGAACAGTTTCTAAATTTTTATAGCCTGAAGCAGCTGCTGAATTGAAAAAAATGTCTTTTTTAAAGAACAATGTTTTTGGTATAGAAGGAAAATATAGTTGATCTTGTATGAATGGAAACTAGCTACACAGTAGTTCAACTCAGTGAGTAAACTTAGAGCAAAAGTTCTCATTTAAAGTTTTTTTTAAAAGTTTCCTTTTTTAGAAGGTACAAGTGAAATATTTCAACTAACAGGGAAAAAATTACTGTCTTTAGGTGATATGACAGTAAATTCTTCTGTACATACATACCACTATACAAATAGTACCGCATATGACAAGTCACCTGATTACATGTATAAAAAGCATCTCTTCCAGAGGTACTACCAAATTTTTTGTGCTAAGCAAATCAAAAGAAGCATTGAAATGGTCATTCATATTCCTATTTCACAGTCTTAATTCCTTGTAGTAAGACTAGTAATGAACTTCACGAAAGGTTGTGTGATATATTATTACTATATTTATTGCTTTGTCATGACAGGAATTCTTTCCAATAGAAATGCTTCTTTTGAACGTAAAAATAATACAAAGAGTTTTAATGGCAGAAATGTTCATTTTCATGCTTGATCAACCATGTTCCCTTGATTTTTGCTGCTTGCATTCATTTGGTGTGTCTACCCAGAAATCTTGGTCATGTTGACTGAACAAATACTCTCAAGTGGGGTGTGCTGTACAGCAAAACTGTAGTTGACATCAAACTACTTGGAAATTACTTCCTTTAAAGAAAAGAAACTATGGGTTTCTCTTAGTTCAACCTATGGGGAGAGAACTTCAGGGGTATCAGGAAAATAGAATGAACTCATTAATCATAATCTGAGGGAACTTTAGAGGCAACTGTGAGCATGTTTTAACTCTTGATCTCCATAGTGGAAAGAAGTTATTCACTAATCCTTTCTTTCCAGGTGCTGTAGAAAGTGCAGTGCAGGTAGACCATTGCAAAAATATCAGCTTGACCTCTGATAAGAAAATAGATTCAAAGTTCTTTAGCCAGCAGCTGGATATGCTTAATCTGTCTCTGAAGAAAGATTTTCCAACTTAATCCGTAAACATTTTATCCACTTTTATCCACTGTAAATCAAAATGTTCTCAGCTCTGGCCAAGAAAGTGAAGCATTATAAGGTCATTAAATAAAAGAGGCTGAAGGCAAACACTTCTCTTCATCATTAAACTTTATTTGGAACATGTTGCATAGATGGTGGATGACTTGTGAATCCTCTTTAAAATTACAGATTAACTTCTGGAACCTTGATATCAGCTGTTGCTTTTCCTATTATTACAAAAAAATCAACATAGATTTATATAGAAATAATCTAAAATGATCAGCAACCATTATTTCAGCTCTTGTACACATAAGATACGAGATTTAACTTGTCTCCAAAACTTTCCATTTCAAATCTGTGGGAAGCAAAGTGTCAGATAAAGAAAGGAAGAAAGAAGATAAGTAAAAGCTAAGAAGACCACTTATCTTAGTAGACTTCAGTTAATATTAGTTAAGTAATGATTATATTATGAAACATAAATTAGTCTACATATAGCTGGCTGGTCCCTGGAAAGATGGGAAACACAGTCCTCATGAAAAAGGCATTGTTTGAAATCATGTGATAAATACTTCAAATATAGTAAAACCTTCTGCTTAAGGTTATGGTTCTTAGCCCAATTCAAATATAGGAGACCTACAGACCTGATAAAATGGTCTACTTTGAGTCCTGTGTATTCAAAGTCTCTATAGAAAGCAATCATATTTTGCTTATGTTAAAGCATCAAGACAAAAAATTTCTAATCACTAAATTTTCCTATCATATTACATCTAGTCATTACCCTTGTATTTAACTTTCTCAGGACTTACTGTGAGATTGTTCCTAATTCAATACAGGTGTACATTGCCCCTGAAAAGGAGGCCTGGCTGGAAATTCATGTCCATCTCTTGCAACTGTGAATTGTGTGCATAAATCAGTTGAGCGCACTGCTCTGACAGAAAGTCTTTTTTTCCCTTTTTTTCAATGAGTTAATTTTCTATCAGATCATTGAACTGTTCCACTTCCTTCTTTGATTGCATCATAATTAAATTTGAAACAATTGGATAAGCAGCTGTGTATGGTGCAAGAAAGCTGGAGAAGAATTGAATAGACTAAGAGTGAACTAAGAATATACTGAAACCACACCTTTATTTCAATATCTGGAAAGTTTACTGATAAAAGTAAAAGAGTTAGCAGATTAACACTGGCTTTACTATTGCAATCAATTGCCCTGTTTCATCCTTTTGTTTTATTTTATGTGTGCCCTCTTTTGTATTAAGATGGTGAGGGATCGGTCACTTCAAATTATTGCAACAAGGCGAAATACTGCCACAAACATCTACCATACCCTTAATCTGTTTAGATTTCCTTTCAATAGCACTGAAAACCAAACTACATTATGGAGGCATAAAGATAATGTTTTTGTTACAGGATCCCATAGAAATCCTACTGGTAACACCTACCCTGTGCAGAAAAGTTCAATGTTATTTTCCATAGTGTTACTAGTTTGTCTCAAAAATGTCTTAGGTTTCACCCTATCCATTTCACACTTAGTTTGTATTCTGAAATCAATTACAAAGTTTGCTGGCCTTGTTCTGTGCCAAAAACCATGCATGATTTCCATTCACATAAACCATTTGGTGAATCAGACTCATGATGACTGACTATGTGGCAATGTTGTGTTTCAACTTGGATTTACCAGCCAGCTGTTTGTCAGAAAGGAAAATAGGAATATTGGTGATAATATTATTATTATTACTATTACTATTATTATTACTATTACTATTATTGTTATCATCATCACCATCAACAACCACAATAATAACAATAACAACAACAACCGTGACCTCCAGACTTCCTTTTAAGAGTTGATGGTTAGGAGCAAAGCAGTTGTGCCAGTTCTCACTGTAGACCTATTAGCCTTTGAGCAAACTAAAACCATCATATATGTTGGGATTAGTAAAGGAATTATTGTTACCTTGTCTATCAGTGGTTTCAGATGCTTTAATCCTGTATTTCCACAATAAACTAGTCATATTTAACAATTTAAGACTGGGGATAGGGAAAGTGCTCTAATTTCCAGTCATAGTTTAACCCAGTTCCCTCCTTTTGTTGATGTCAATTTCCATTGTGAGGATAAATATAAAAATGTTCATGCTTTGTTTCAGTCTTCTCAGAATGGAAACTATCTTAGAACAAAATTATGATTTGCACAAATCAGTAGACATTGCAAGGATTTAGTAAAGGAACTCAAAAGGGAAGCATGACAATGAAGATGAGCATGGACTGACAACATTCACACAATAGCTATTTGTGAGCTAGTAGCAGTCCTGTTTTAAATAAGATCTTTGCATGTGAAATAATTAATCTGTACTTTCCAAATGGGAATTTAAACTATATTTTCTAGTATTATAAATCAAGCAGCTTTGAAATTAATGAAATAAGTTTTTAATTGTTTAAAATACTATGTTATAGACAGTGTCAAGTAATGCAAAGGATAAATTGACTAGTTCGATTTTCTTTCATTTCATTAAAACTTTTCTCAGGGTAGAATTACATGCTACATATAGTGTGACTTTCCATTTTTATGGATCTTCTTGCAGTTCCATCTATTTTGGTTAAAACAAAGGTTAGGAATATATAATTGTTGCTGAAGATAGATACACACACCTTTGTTTTGAATTTCCCAGTTATTTTGTTGCATATATTTATAAGTAATAAAGAAATTTTCTTGACTTGTTTTCAAAACACAAAGGTAGGGAAAAATAATGGTTTAATCTTCTTGGAAAAAAAAACAAGAGTAGTAACAATATTTAAAAATATATTAAAGGAGGGAAATGTTTGGAAAAGACCTATTAAAATATATTTCCCTTGGGAAATATAATATCATCTTGCATGATTAATTTACGGTGTCTCAAGGAATCACTGAAACCCATCTTAAACTTCTTTATGTGATCAATTCTGTTTTACTGCTCTGAGATTTGTGCAATAAAGCAAATAAATGGTTGATTTATCTCACTGTTCCACTTGTGTGACAAAGCATGAGAGAAGCAATCAAGAGAGATGAAATCAACTGATGTACAGAAAAGGATTTATTATATCCTAATGTTGTTTAGATTTTTGAAGATAGTCTGTAATTTTTTTAGTCTTTTTTTATCAGGAACACCAAAAAAGTTATTCAAATAAAATAATTTTTTTTTCATTCAAACTTTAATATGATGTGTGTATGTAGTTCCAATGCTTTAGAAAGTTCAAGAATTATGCCTTTTGAATGGAAACTGAAGTTTTCTGTTCGGGCTTGAGTACACAGTGGAATGGAAATACATTGTAATCTTCACTAATGTTGTTCCAAGTGCCTGAAAATGTCATGGTGATACCATCACTAAGAATGACAGAGTTATCTACTTTGTCCAGAAATATAACTCACAATATTTTTTTTTTTAATTCTGCCAGAAAAAAATACCAAAGAATGAGTGGGGATGATCCTTGTCTAAGATAGAAACCAAAATTAAATCCAGATAACATGAAAGTCTGAGAAAGACATTGTATAAGAAGAACATTTGGAAAGCTTGTTTTATAGAATAAATGCATTTTCTCAATGAAATTGATTTTTAAAAGGAATTTTTGTAATAGATTTTTCCTGAATTTTCAATCAACACTAGTAGTAATGGGCACTATAGTCAGTTTGTTAATACTAAGTAAAATTCGTAACATTGACATATCCTTAGGTCACTATCATGAATTTTACTGATGTCAAAATTGTATATAATCCTCTGTCAGTAGAAGGTTTTGTAGATCTGGATCCCAGAGTGTATAGCAGATGACAACACTTTTGTACAGAACCTTTCCACATTTGCAGCCAAAGTCAGGATCAACAAAACTTCAGACATGATTAGAAAGATCAACTCGCAGCTCCTCACTGGTACAAGAATCAATGGACAATTACTCTTCCCTAGATGCCATCTTGGCATCTCATTTCTTTTGCCTACAACTGAAGGTTGGCTGATTTTCTGTTAGGAGTAAGGAAGTTTGGCCCAAGTTATTCTGATGATCATGAGGAATCATAGAAACATAGAATCATTTAAGCTGAAAAAGATCTTTGAGTCCAACCATAAGCCAGAATAGCCAAGTCCACGCCTAAACCATGTCTTTAACTGCTGCATCTACTCATCGTTCAAATGCCTCCAGGACTGGTGACTGAACAATTTCCCTGGGCAGCCTCTTCCAATGCCTGAAAACCCACCTGGTGAAGAAATTTTTCCCAACATCCAATATAAACCTACCCTGATGCAACTTAAGGCCATTTTGTCTCATTCTGTCAGTTGTTATTTGGGAGAATAGACTGACCCGCCCCACTATTTTCAAAGCCACTGAGAAATTTTTGGTGCATCTGCTGCCCTTGATAGCTACTCACCCACAAAAAAACGCCTTAAATTTCACCTTTTTTCTTTCAAGAGGAAAATGAATGGATTAGTGTGCCTCTGAAACTAAGATAATAGGATTTTTAAAGCATGAGAATGTTTTAAATTTGGGATTTTTTTTCCTTTTTGAGATTTTTTAAGCTTGTCTTAGTGGTCAGTCAGTCATGCACCTTTTACTACTTTAATTTTTCATAAGGAGTTATATGATTTCCATTTGCTTCCCTGCAACCATCTACGGGCTGATGCAGTGGCTGGAGTAAAGGTGTTTTTCAGGGTCATACATAAGTTGCTTCTCAGTCATCTCCAGTCTGTCCTGCTGAGTGGGGATATTTGATACACTTCATGGGCATTAAACTGATGGGCAGTACTGGGCCCAAATTAGCTTTAGAAATAAATTGAGGATTGTCTGTATCATAATATGAGATAGTGAGAGGGAGAGCTGTGTGAAGCTGGAAGGTGCTATAGAAGAGCTGTGCCACACATTAATTCCTTCCTGTGTCCCTGGGGTGGACCACAGGCAGGCAGTACTTTACTTCAGGAGCTGTATGAGGCAGAACAATACTCACCTCCTTTTGGGCAGTATCACCCACTGTTGGTTGATGTTGCATTGCAAAGTAAGATTTTAGATGCTACACCCAGTCCGGTGGAAAGAAGTAGATGTTAGGGAATTTTAAAATATATTTGTTTGAAAAGACAGAAGAAATTGCCAGCGCTTCTTTTTATTGTCCCTTTCCTTTGTATTTTCCAGCACTCATTTTTCATGAGTACAGGTAATACACAAAAAAATACTAAAAATATATATTATTTTTTGATTTAAAAAATATCAGGATCATAATAACAATATTACAGAGTATGCATTAGTGCACTCCTCAGACAGTTTGATACATTAATGAAAGTTTCTATCATTTTTGTTGTCACATCTCAGTGTTTCTGGAACATCTTATAGAACTTGTTGAGAGCAGCTGGTTGAGCTCTAAGGGAGGGTCTGATTTTAGGCATTCCATTTAGTCCAGCATGCCTACAGTGCAATTTTGTCACAAAAAACACCTGCAAAGTGGCTTTAATGATTTCTGCTCTGCATCCTACAGCAATTCCACAGCAACTAAACTTTGTTAAGAAAAGAAAACTAGGTCTCCTTCAGAATTAATTATTTGTGAGAAGCATCATTGGTGAACGACATCCTTCAAAGATAACATGGAGAGTGAGACTGGTGAATGGTGAGGATGAAGAGATGAGCAGTAGGATATCTGCTCCCTCATGTGAAAAGCCTGTCAGCATTCCTTGTTGCTGGAGTAGACATTCATTCATCTTGAATCTTGTGATGCTGTATTTATCATATTTCCACTGAAAGGCATCTGAGTGATATTTACGGAATAAATGTTCTGTTATGCCAAAGCATTCAAAATGTCCAGGATTATTTTCAAAAGCAATGTAAAGACCGTGGGGGCTATAACCCATTCAGCTTTATCCACTCTGACTTCTTTTTGACAATTCCTCATAAAAATTGCCCATGGTTGATACTGAGGTGAGTGTTCTCTAACAGTGAGGTCAAAAGGTGAGCTCAAAAATGATTGTCAATACATTTTTGTGTGGTGATTAAGGCACAAATGTAAACAGAAACAGATGATCAGAGACAGCATACAGGGAAATAGGCTTCCTTGAATGAGCCTTGTTCTACTTGTATACTCTAGTGAAATATATTTGTGTTCATGCTGTTCCTGTTTTATTGATGAGTCTTAAATCCATAATGGTGTTTGATACATGGTCTTCCTAGTATCTTTGTCCTTGTAATTTTATAAACAGCATATTTTTCCCCCAATAAAGTTGCTGAAAAGCACATAATTTCACTTCTGCATACACCCCAAGGTCTGGCTACTGTGGGAAAATGGAGCAATTTAGTGCTGCCTAGAGGTTAAGAGTGTTCGATATCCACCAAGTGCAAGTTCCCTCACTTAATACTGAACTGATCCTGTGCATATTGGTACTTTGGGCTTCTGTACAAAGCACTGGATCCAAAAGTCTTTTTCTCAAAAACTAGAATAGAAGAATGCACCAGCCATGTTTTTGTAACAATACCACAGAGAACTCAAAGAGAAAACCAGGACCCAATTTGTCTGAGGTTTCATGGAGTTTGAGTGATGTTTTGCAAGTTAGCTGCCTGGGGACTAATAGTTCTAAGAACCTCTGAGGTTTGAGGCTGTCCAAACTTCTACTGAGTCAATTTATCAGAAGTCAGGTATTCTGCTCTATTTCTCCCTGTGCAGACTTTTGTCACATAATACCTGTAAGGCAGAAGATTGTAGAAAATTGATTTTTTGGAAGGAAGTGGCTCATCTGCTGCAATTTATTCCTATGTGAGGTAGTTCCCACAGCTGCCAACATGCTTCTCTACTAGGAGATACAGTACTTGGTGAAGAAATATAGGCAGGTATCCATGATCACTGAAGTCTGACCAGGTCCATCAGCACTCAATACATTGAGGCATCTAAACATGGCATGCTGGGGTTAATTAATTGAACCCATAGACTTAGTGGTTAGACCTAATGGAAAATAATTACTGATGAGGCAAGAAACCTGTGTTCTGTTCTCTTTTCAGTGTAGGAATTGAAATCTACTTTGTCTCTAGTCTTGAGATAAGGTAAGGGAGAAAATTAACACTGAATCTTTCTTGTGTAGATGTACCACAGTGAAGCCATGAACATTGGAAGGAGCAGGGGAGAATTTGAAACTGCAGCCTAGCAAAGAAGACAATCTTTTGAATGGCTCCTTAGGAAAAAATAAAGTAGAAATAAAAAAACCCAAAAAACTACTTGACTAGTTCTTTGCTCATCATCTGATTAAAAATAGACCTGAATCTGTGAACAAGTTGCCACTGTGCTTTGAGACAATAACCAGAACCTCCAGATTCATACAATTCAGCTAATGCTTCTCTGATGTTCTAAAATTTAATAACTCAGCTGTGCTAACAGCCATATTGCTTTCAGATACTGATATACTAATTATATCCTTAGTCCCCTTATCTCCTTCTGTGACTGAAAGCGTTACAGATATGTACACCTTATCCTGTCTTCAGAATCTCAGTGAATAACTTTCTTCTCAATTTCTGGGTGGTAGTTGTGAGCTGTGTTTAAAGTAAAGTATGGCTGTTAGCCAGTACTTTACATATCACATCAGACTCTGTGCCTCATTTGGACTAGGAACTGAATTGTGAGAACTACAGTCTTTGTTAATACAGTTGACCAATCATAAATTATATTATAGACAATAAAAAGCAGGTATTTAATCAACAATAAATAACTATATTTATTTGGCAAAAGGACCAAGGAGGTTGTTTTTTGGGGTTTTTTTGGGGTTTTTTGTCTTTTTTTAAGCTTTAAGGACTTAGCCAAGTGTTCAGTTTACCTTTTGTGCCTTGAGATTGGAACACTTCTTTCCCTTAACTCACAAACTTGACAGACAGAAGTGCTCTGCCACACATATCACTTTAAGACACTATATGTTATATTTTTTATGAGCCAAATACCCTTTACAGAGATGTCTGGGAAATAAGCCAGTTATAATGGTCTCAGGAGAATCAGCAGGATTGCTGAAAAACAGAAAAAAGTATACTCATATTTAAGTACATGAATGTCCTGAATTAGCACGGCAAATGGCAATTGACAGCTTTTGATGAAACTTGGCACTACTTTCTGATCAAACAATGTATAAGGCTTTAAATAAAAATGTATCTCTCTCTTCACTGACATTAATAAAGGTGTGAATCTGTACCTTCTGAATTATGTCTACTTATAATTCATGTCAATTTTGTCCAAATACTGTTTGTGTAGTTTTGGCCTATCAGGCAACTGTATATCTCAAAAGTGAGCAAAGCAGTGTCATTGCTAGGAATGATAACATAATTTTCAAGTCACTCTGTTAATTTTGATGGTAAGGTGCTCAATTTCAGTTTATATGTTTTTGGCCAAGGTTGATTGTTCCATCTTTAAGAAAGATGACCTCTGGCAAATATAGATTTTTTTTCTTTTTTTTTTTCATTTGGAGGTAGACCAAAGTGTTCCAGATGTCAGAGCTCTGACTTACAGTCATGCCGGATTTTAAATGAAAATTCCCAGGAGCAGAACTTATTGGGGGAATATGCAGATACTCTGCTATTTATAGAGGAACACTAGTGTAATCAAATATCAACATAAGTGCACCTTTGAATAGAAAATCATGGTGAAAATGTCTTCTCTTACACATTGATATAGCTGTTCTGCATTTTGAAGTCTATATGAAGAAAAAGTACAATTGGTTAATTAAGCATACTTTATGGGAGTAAGTTTAAAGACTTGATAGTGCATATATTGTAAAAAAGTAAAAAAAAAGTAAAAAAAGTAAAAAAAGTAAACACTTATGACCCCTACCTTTTAGTCAGATGGTGTGCTGGAATAGAGTTTTTAAAAGGAAAGGGAGGAGATTCAGGAATAATTTCAGATTTTTCTGTCCCAAATGTTAAATCAACATACAGTCAGATGAACAACTAATCATATTTGTTAAAACTTGGAAGTTTCACTTCTTTTTTTAAGTTTATTTACTTTTTAAAGAATATTTTTACTTTCAGAACCCAAGACAAACTTCAGTTCTATCCCAGTGTTTCTCATTTGCATTACACTTGTGATGTTGTTATGTGGCCTATCCATAGCAATTATAATGTGCTCAATTCCGACTGATGTGTTATAAGAGAAGGTATTAATCCAATTGATTTTTAGATGTACATTAAAAATTATACTATATACATATGTATATATATCTATATATGCATGCATATATGTGCATTTACATTTATATACATATGCAGGTATATACATAAATATTATAAATTTTTTAATTATTGGGATCTGATGCTACTTAAAACTGAATAAAACATTTAGATCAAAGTGTTCCCTGTCTGTGCTGTAATGAAAAGAAGCTAAGCATCAAATGTACTAATTAGAAAGGCAGCTGTTTTCTTGTTAATATCTTAGCTTGAAATAATTTTTGCTGGGAAGATGAAAATGTCATCTTATCTTTAGAAGTTGCATAGTGTGCAGTTGATTTTTTTTGTTTTGTTTTGTTTTGCTTTAAATAAAAACTAACAAAAACAAACTAAAACCAAGGAACATGATTTTCAAAATATCAAAGAAGCAATTTGTGGCATCCAGATTCATCTTTATTTATAAGGCTTTCAACACCTACATTATTTCAGGAGAGTTGCTGTTAGCCATCCTCATCAGTAGTAGAAAGACATAGGTCCTTACAAAAGATAAGGTTTAATTTCATTTACATGATTAAGACAATTGTATTTTTTATTTAAATAGTATCAGACTATACATTTTTAGAGGATTTGACATGAAGGAATCTAAAAAAGCTAGGTTCAGTACATATGAAAAACTGTATTGCCATCTCAAAATGTCTGTTTTCCAGGAAGTCTCATTGACCAACAAAATGGCTTTTAAATATCCAAAGGTCATTGGGATAATATTTGCAGCCCAGGTTTTTATTTTTCTATTGGAAGCTTTTTCTACTTTTCAACACTGCTCAATAACACTGTGACACTGAAAACAAGACATCCCAGATTATTCTTACTAACAAATTATGTTAATTATTTAAGTAATAAATATCAAAATTAATATTATATATTCATAATAGTATATCTTATTGCATGTCACTACTTCTGGAATGCAAAATTAAAAATTAATTATTTAACTTTAAAATGGAAGTTTAACTTTTTTAAATATCTTTTCTTAAGCAAAATTATTCAAAATAGTTTTTAACTGTTCTCGTACCTATTGTACCTATTGAGTCTAGGAGTGATAAAAGATGTTGTGATCAGAGTTATTAATTGCATGAAGAAAAGAATTGTAGCTAAGCTTTCCAAACTAATGTAACAGCTGGGACAAACTTTATACTTTTACCTTGCAAGGTTGTCTTTCAATAGTACTTTCCCACCTATGTTGTCATTCCCACAATGGTCCCAGTGAATCTTGTAGAATCTGTAGAACACACCCACATTGTCTCCTACACAGACCAGATTTCTGCTCCTACTTGGGGGGAAAAAAAAAAATTAGTTGTTTTTTTTTCCCAATTTCTGATTAATTAATGAAAAATGGTCAGTGTTAGAGAAACACAAACTATTCCTTGCTAATTAACCCTGATACACTGACGTCCAAGAAACACTTAGCCCAAGCCTAAGACCTATTATGAGGAGAATATACAAGTATCCTTCTGATAGCAGAAACTCAAAACATAAAATGTCATTTGTGCACCAGTCCTGTTCTATATGACATGTAATTCCTGACCTCAATGGAAAGATTGATCATGACTTCTTCCATCTGATATTTATGAAATGTTGCCTAGCATGTCTGGCAGAGTCAGTAATACATTTTCCTCTTTTTCTGTTTTGTCTCTTGTTTCTATAGCATCTGAGTTTTGTGTGATTTCTCATTAAACATTCTCAAGTTTCACCCACACAGGCCATCTGGACTGTAGTTAATATTTTAGGACCTATCCCGTTAACTTTGATATACTTTCTTGTAACTGCTAAAACATGGTGATATCTCTTCCTTCTGTCTTGAGAACCTCCTCCTCACAAACCCAGACATACCAGAGGAACCAAGGGCTTGATACTGCCAGCAGCTGAACTCTTTCAGATCTCTTTGATGTTTTTTCAAATCTGAGAAAATCTATGATGAGAAAAAGAAATCTGTAAGTTCTCAGCAGCAAAAATCTTACCATAATGAAAGGCCTAAAGTCTTAGAGCATAAAATGTAATAATAAAAGTAAGTTTCATATCAACAGTTCCTGAAGTTGGTTTGTTGCATTAGATTATGAACACCAAAATGATACTGTGATGACCAGGAACAGTGTCACCCACTCAAATGGATTCACTAATGACACTGTCAATACTATAGCTTGATCTCTGTCTTCACCTGAAACTTATTTTCCTCTTAGGTTTATTGCATTTCATCTGAGTAACTTTTTGAACCAACAAGTTCTGTTCCACACCTATGATTGGAACAAGCATTTTACTCTGATTGAACCAAGAAGTATCACTCAAATATATCAGTCACTTTTGAAATAGTCTTAGGGCCTGATATTAGTATTTGTCATTCTTATAAAGTGAAAACAAGCTTGGAAGATAACAAAGGTCAGATAAATGTTTTTAAGAAAGAAACTGACAGCTCTCATAATATTTGTGTTTAGTGTAATAAGACATTTATCTGTGATCCCATCCTCCTGATCCTGTGGGATCACAGTAATGACATTTCCTTCTTAAGGATGGACCCACAGAAATGTTTCATGGTCTGTCTCATAATGTTGACTAATTGAACGATGATCACTTGCTTCTTAAGAACAGCACTGATCATGATTGGTATCTTATTTTTCTTCCCTGTCATCTGCATCATTCAACCCAGACAAAATGCTCAGTCACAAGGACATGGTTTGGGCATTCATTCATTCATGTGCACTGGGTCATTCATGACTAAAGGAGGCCACTGAGCCACAGGCAGGAGCTGCTTGGAACTTTCCTGCTTGTGAAAAGAGTAAGGACAGAATTCAGTTCCCTTTCCTCATATGTCCAGGGCAGCCTATGTGTTCCAGGAGTCCAAGATATATTCAGGAGTGCAACAAGGGCTTTTAAGGTAGCATCTGTAGACAAGGAGAGATACCCAAGCATGTCCAGCAGACACTAAGCACCTATGCTTATGTAGAATTGAGCTCTAGATTTTGTTGATCCTGACTGAGATCACAATCATCAACATATAATACCTACATTCAGGTTTCATAACCTCTGAATTTGATCCAAGGAGACTGTAATGATGGGGAGTTTAAGGGCTGCCATGGAAGAGACACTGCATTAGGCATCTCTAAAATCTGGTTGAGAAAGGTTTTATAATGATGGAGATTCATTCTACTTCTAGGAGAGGCATGTGAGCCTGATATCTTTGTGAGAAGATAAGATTTACTTCCTCTCCTGCTCCCCAAAAGTTCTATTGAAGTTGCTTTTATATAGTTCTGTCATTTGTCTGTATATATTTATTGCAAATTACAGAAAATTCCTTGAAATTTGCCACAGTTTATTTTTCCTCTTTTGTTGTTTGTTTTCAGACTACTGCAGAAATCTGATCACCACAGAACCACCTGCCAAAATAGCACAGAAACAGGGTAGAGAGAGTGATGGTGATCTTGCCAAAGAATTTCGATCCAATATGCTGCACAGTGCACGCTGCCTCAATAGTCATTGAAACACTGGTTGTTTCTGAGACACTGCATTCATAACCTGTTTCAAGTTTGAATATATTTGCACAGTTAATCAGAATGCTACTCAGTATAATCCATTTAGGTGTCTGCTATGCCTAAATGCATTATTCTAGGGGATTCAAATAGTTTTAATTGGCTACTTTGGGATAATGACCCTTAAATTCCCTGACTCATCTTTCTTCCCACTTCTTTGCCATAGTCATGCCCAACTTAAAGCTGGAGGATGAGCATAGGTGTGCAAAAGGATATTTTACAAGGGATTACAAGAATATATCACAAAACAAACATAAAAATTTCCTAGAGTGAAGAACACTAGAACTTGAATGTTTGTAAGGTGTATGGATACATTGTCATTAAACAGAAGATCAGTATATGTTGCTGTATGCACAATCCCCTATGTCTGTCGATTTCCCCTTTGCTCTGTAAGAAATATTCTCTCCCTCCTCAAATTGTGAAGAAAACACTGTGTTAAGTCACTACATTTCCCACTGTCCTTTCTAAATGTCATGGTTGAATGACAGATTGAAGGCTCTCTAGACATCCTTAGCTTTAATCTGATACAAAATGATAATTGAATCTTTGAAGAATATCCATTTCACTTTCCTGAAGAACCTCAGTGTTTCTGTGGTGAGGTGTTTTAGGAAAAGATTTTTCTCATTTTGGAAATCATCTTTAGAGCCAGGAACTAAATCTTATAAACCTGTTAACAAGGATGAAACAATCTGTTAGTCCAGGACTTTTTTGATTTGCACTGGAAGTGAATAGGATCAAGGTTTAAAAATCTGAACTATTTTATGCTATTGTATACTTATTTTGTTTTCCATGTACATATTAGAGGACTGTCTAACAATTCTCTTTTAGAAAATTTTACCTTCAGAGAATTTTCCCTTTGCAGAGGGCGTAAGGACTAAGAGCAGTAGTAGAGTTTCTTCTGTTTACATATCTACCTACACATGAGCTGTGTTGAAGACCACACTTGCTTTTCTGCTTTCAGTGGATGTCTGTGTGTTATTTCGAAAGAAAAATGTTGCGTATGTTCTTGCTTTTGTTTTCAAACATGTCTCTGAGAGAATAAAAACCTCCTGCATTCTTTTTACCTGACATATATATATCCCTTCTCTACTCTGATTCCCCATAGTTGTCCACTTACTACTTTATACCTCAAGTCCTAGACAAAGACTAAGCAGAGTAATTCCAAAGACAAAAATTTATTTCCCATTCACAAAATATTTATAAACATTGCTTGTCAGAAGTCACTTAGAGTTCTACATTGTTAAATGGAATTATGTGAAACATGATTGCTTTCTTAAACAATCATTTGTCAAATGGAGACAAAAGCAGACAAAGTATCTCACTGGTCAACATTGACTATGCAGTTTCTTCACTAGCAGTTGAACTTCCAGTTTAAAGCTCATGCTTTTAGACTCAGAATTAACTCTTTTAATGGGTAAAATATCCTAAATATTACCTCTAAAAGCATGTTGTGTTTTTGATGTATTATTCAACTATTTTTACAATTAGTCTTAGTAAAACACTTGAGTCTTTACTGAGTATGAGACTAACCTTACTTCAGCTCAACCACCTGTCAGTCACATAATACTCTCAGATGTCCTTGAATAATCTTCTCCTTTTAATTAGAAAATAAAAATAAAAAATAATTCTTCTATTTGTTTGTGGACTTCGGTGCTGGCTGATGCCTTTTTTTTGATTTTTTTTCTTTTTTTTTTTTTCCATGATGTAAACTAGTAAATTTAACTACAGACAAGATTATTTTTTAAACTTTATAATTAAAAGTCACATCACCCTCTTCATAAAATACTCTTCTGTTGTTTCAATAAAAGTATTATTTTATGGAAGATCATTATATTTAAGAGATTTATTAGCACACAGAAATATTTAAGTCACTTTTCCCACAAGATTTAATGTAATTAAGTTTATAACTTTGTTAAGATTTGTTAGTCCATAAAGAATATAGGTACATAGGTATGAACATTCAGAATTCAGTAAAAATTAAGTTATTGCATTTAAACAAAAAATAAATTCTTAGATACATTGGTGACTTAATCTGAACCTGTCTCCTATCTTAGAGAAAAGTGTCAAAAATGGTTATAAATATAAGTAAATATATAAATATAAAATAATTCAGGTAATTTTTTCAGTATCCTGAGAAAAGCCCATGGCTATTCTTAGACACTTTCAGTCGTGCTAATATTGCAGTTGCTTTTTATTTGAAGAGTAAAAGGGTGACAGAGAAGTAGTAATTTTTCAAGCTTACAATTCCACAGCAGTTACAAATCTTCCTTAGTTTTATCTGCTGTTAACCTTCATATATGTGCACACCTCTAAGCAATTTAAAAGAGCATAAAGAAATCAGATAAAATTGAGTTACTTGCTCAAGTTCTTTAGCTGGAGCTATTTTAAGGGTATTTAGTATTTTAACCAGCACATGAGACGATGAAAACACACTGCTTTGCATTGTTGTGCCTTATAAGATATGTGATCCTCTTCACCCTCTTTCCATCCATGTTGCTCGAAGGAGCTGATTTTAGACTTTCACAGGGGACAAAATGAGACCTGCCTTGCTCTTTTGTTATCCACAACAGTTTCAAATGCTACTTTGAGCAAAAATGTCCCATGAACCCTTTTGTATCCAAGGGCTTTAAATATTCTGAAGACAGATATTCTTGCTCCTGTCTTTCTCTTCTGGACCAATGTTGACCTGGGGTGCGAGTCCACAGCTGGCTGAACATAAGCCAGCAGTGTGCCCATGTGGCCAAAAAGGCCAATGGCATCCTGGTCTGGATCAATAATAGTGTGGCCAGCAAGACCAGGGCAGTGATTTTCCTCCCGTACTCAGCACTGGTGAGCCATACCCTGAATCCTGTGTTCAGTTCTGGGCCACTCACTACAAGAAAGACATTGAGGTGCTGGAGGGAGTTCAGAGACAGGCATGGAGCTGGGGAAGAGTCTGGAGCACAAGGAGCTCCTGGTAAGGAGCAGCTGAGGGAGCTGGGGGTTGTTTAGCCTGCAGAAAAGGAGGCTCAGGGGTGACCGTATTGCTCTCTACAAGTACCTGAGAGAAAAGAGAAGGCTGTAGAAAGGTGGGGATCACTCTCTCAAGCAACTAGTGACAGGAGAGGACACAGCCTCAAGCTGCTCCAGGTTAGACTCAGGTTTGGGGTCAGGAGGAATTTGTTCACAGAAAGGTTGTCAAGCATTGGAACAGTTTGTGCAGGGAGGTGGTGGAGTCACCATCCCTGGAGGTATTTGAGAAAAAACTGCACGTGGTACGTAGTGCCATAGTCTAGTTGACAAGGTGATGATCAAAGATTGGAGCAGATGACCTTCAAGGCCTTTTCCAACCCTAATGAGTCTGTGATTCTGCCACCTCCATTGCTTTTCCTGAACATATGCTCAGGTGCCACAAAGTAAGCTTGTGTTATTATACATGCTGAAGGCTAAGCTCTTAAACAAGGGTTACCTACGTGACCCAGGTTCAAATATATTTCAGCTGGGTTACAACATGTGGTTCTAATTTTTTCATTCATTGTAAGGATTATCTAATTATAACAGCTGTCCCACTTCCTTCATTGCTATTGCTTATGAAGCAATAGGCAATTCAAAAGAAGAAAAGAGTGTAAGATGTGACCCAGTGTATTCCAAGATCTTGTAAGTTAAAAAAAGGTAATATGAGACAAAAACGGTTTTAACAGAAAAGGAAATTAATGATCATCATAATAGTCCTGGAAGATGGTCAGGGGAAGTTGAGAAGATAGGACTAGAAGTGTTATTTAGGGGGAAATTAGACTTTTTTGGTTTTTTTGAGACAGACTGATATTAAAATATTTATTGGGAAAAAATATCTTTTGCAAAGAGTCTCAAATTTGGAATAAACGCTTCTTTCTATGTTAGAATTGAATAGTGGAAGTGAAAAGAAACAGACAATGGGTATTAAAAGAAAAGGCATTTTTTTTTTAAAGGTAGCTGATAATAGGATTCTGCTATGTTTAACTCAGGAATGCTACTTTGTTGGAGTGCAGCACAGGAAAATATACCTGCATATATACTACCTAATAAATTAGAGTTCTTTTTTATAAATATTGACCCAGAAGCATAGACAATAAATTTGTTCAATCTTATAACTCCTAGTTCTGCAGGTACTGTGGTTTGAACTCTGAAATTGTTCTTCCTGTGGCTAGCTCAGTGAGACAGAATGCAGCATTAAGTAGAGTAGCTTTCATGTTTCTTTTTCTTATTCCTAATAGCTGCAGATAGCTTAGATTATCTTTTTTTTTTTTTTTAAGACTAAGTAATTCAGTTTGCGTATATGAACAGCATGCAGAAAAAGAAAAGGAGAGGAAGGGAGGGAAACAAAACAAATTTTCAGGAGTGACTATAGGAGTTCTCATGAATGAAACAGGTCATTGCTACTCCTTGAATCATCACCAGAAATTTACATTTTTTTTCCCATAAAACAGGAGGTATCTTGCAAAGCAGTGTAAGGTTTTCCTAGGGCATTTTAATGTTTTTACATCTTTCTTTCTACATCATATATGCTTAGTTGTTTAGGGACCTAGAACTGAGAGCCACAGAAGCAGAGGGGAAAGACAAGCTGTTTATCTGACTTGCAGTTGGTAAAAGGTTTGGAACTGTTTCAATTATGAGCAGATTTGTGAGTTGGAGACTGGTTTAACCTGATTCCATCTCTGTGAATTTTCTTTGTGCAAAAAGAACCCAAACAAAAAAAAAAGCTGTTTGCATTGATGAATGGTGTACAGAATGCTAACTCACAGATGCATAAGACTGTAGTAGAAAGTGTAAAACACACAATTTAGACGAGTAGTTCAGCTTTTAAGCAACACTGAAACATCATTAATATGACCAGTTACTTTGTAGGTATCCAGAAAATTTCCAGAAATCTATTCTGGAAATGTGATAGGTAGAATTGTCATTAGAGTGCCAGTGTGACTGCAATAGGTAGTCTTGTAAGAGCACTTGGCTACTGTAGCAAAAAAACCCAAAACAAACCTAAAAAAAACCACAAAACTTTAGTGAACTCTATTCTGAAAACACAGAGTGAAAAACATATGAAACTTCTAAAGTTTTATCAGTCTTGACATGAAATTGTTGGTATTTGTGTGGTTTCCATATAAAGTAAAAGGTCAAGACATACTTGAAACTCAAACCTAACTGAAAATATTTGCCACTTGCAGTAAGCCTGGCTCAACTTTCTGGTTGTGATGAGAAAGTCAAACATTTTTGTCATTCAGTTAAATCTTAGATACCACACTGAAAGAGAGGATGTTGTGGGGGTTTCTTTTGGTGGAAAACCTGTGTAAGTCAGCAAAGCGTCATCTGTTCTTATCTTCTCAAGGTGACTTGCATAACTTTTTTCCTTGTTTTGACCATAAAAATGAAGAAATAAAATGTATTATGTGCCATTAGGGCACAGTTGGGGCTAGACTGGCCCTTATTCTACTCCCTCCAGAGTAAAACAAATCAAATGGATTGTGTTATAATTGATCTCAGGATATATTCAAGCCACCCAAGAACAACAAAATGTATATGGTCATGTGAACTGTATTGCTTCTTATGTTTTGGATTATTAGCAGGAAAATTTGTTTTCCACTTGATCAGATTCCTGTGGAACACACAGGGGCTTGGACTTCCACCATGTAAACAGTCAGAAAACATAGAGTAGCATTTTAATCTCTGGTACTAGATGCCTGCTCAGTACCTCAAATTTGAAGAAAGTCAAACTTACAGCCCAAATATTTGGCTTCTTCCAAAAGAAGCAGAAACTGCTGTCTGAAGCACTGGGAAGATATTCTGACTTCACTAAAGTCAGTGACATAAAGACATATGCATTGGTACCTAGAAATGACATGAGTTCTGTGTACGACCAGAAAAAATGTTGTTCTGTGTGATAGTTTTGCAGCCTTTCTCTGATTTGATGCTTCTACAAATTTTCTAAGTGAAGGGAAAAAAGAACAAAAACAATGCAAAAACAAATTTCCCAGGTTTTGAAGTAGTTTTATGTAAGTGGTTATTTAATTTATAGTTATTATTGCAATCTGATGACCTAATTAATATTATAAAAATTGCTGTCAAACAGCCATCAAGAGCAACCATTTTACTTTAAACTTTCCTATTAGAGAAGTGGTACTTCTCATATGTTTCAATTCACATTTTCAATTCTTAGAGAAGTAAAGAAGGAAGTCAGCAGAATTGCCACCTTGGGCTTCCACAGAGTAGATTACAGATCTTTTAGTCTTACTTTGGTGCCAGGGAAGGTCATGGAGCAGATCATCTTGAGTGTCATCCTGTGGCCCATGCACAGGTGATCAGGCCAAGCCAAAATGGGTTTATGAAAGGCATTGACCTGCTGGACCAACCTCATCTGATGCCAAAGCTACCTACTGAGTGAATGAGGGAAAGGCTGTTGATTTTGTCTACCTGAACTTTGGTAAAGCCTTTGACACTGTTTCCCACAGAATTCTCTTGGTGAAATTGGATGCTTTCATAGGGGCACCCTTCACTGGATAAAAAAATACTGTATGACTGAGCCTAGAGAGTGGTGGTGAATAGAATTAAATCTGGCTAGCAAACAGTCACTAGTGTTGTTCCCCAGGGCTCGGTGTTGGGGCCAGTTCTGCGTAATATCTTAATCAATGATCTGGACAAGGGCATTAAGTGCACCCTCAGTCAGTTCACATATGACACCAAGTTGGATGGAAGTGTTGATCTGCTGGAGGGTAGAAGGACTCTGCAGAGGGCTCTGGACAAAGTGGGTTGAGGACAAGTATAGGAGGTTCTACAGGGTGAAGTGGTGAGTCCTGCACTCGGGTCACAACAACCCCATGCAGTGCTACAGGGCTGGGGAAGAGTGGATGGAGAACAACCCAGAAGAAAAGGACCTGAGAGTGCTGGTCAGCAGCAGCTGAACATGAGACAGCTGTGCCCAGGCAGCCAGAAAAGCCAATGGAATCCTGTCTTGTATCCACAATGGTATGGTCAGCAAGACTGGGTAGTGATTTTTCCTCCTGTACTCGGCCCTAGTGAGGTCACACCTCAAATCCTATGTTCGGTTTTGGGCCTCTCACTTACAAGAAAGACACTGAAGTACTGGAGCATGTCCAGAGAAGGGCAACAAAGCTTGAGAAGGGTCTGGAGCACAAGATTTTTGTGGAGTGGCTGAGGGAGCTGAGGTTGTTTAGCCTGGAGAAAAGGAGGGTCAGGAGAGACCATATCACTCCAAAAGGAAGTTGTAGCCAGAAGGGGGTCAGTCTGTTTTCCCCAGTAACAAGTGACAGAATGAGTGATATCGTCCTCAAGTTACACTGGGGAGGTTTCTATTGGATATTGGTCAAAATTTCTTCACTAAAAGGGTTGTCAAGACTTGGAAGAGGCTACAGAGGGAAGTGATTGAATCACCATCCCTGGAATTATTTAAAAGATATGTATACTTTGCCTTATGGACATGGTTTAGTGGTGGACTTGGCAGTGCTGGTGTGGACTTGATGATCTTAAGAGCATTTTTCAACCTAACTGATCCTATGATTCTATTCCATGGATTGAACTATTACTATAAATAGTAAATGAGTCCTTTTTATTTTTTTTTTAGGAGTCCCTCTTTTCTCTTATTTGATCTGTTTTTCTAGGGAGTGATTAATTTACCTGTAATGAGGAACGAAAGGGAAAAAACAGGAGGTGGGAGGGTAGGTGTGCATTCTCTTCCTCTTCTCTGGACTCATCATGCTCTCTCTCTTATCTTCTCTCCCCTTTTTATCTGTTATTCTTATTACCTATCTTACTTCTTTTTCATGCATTCATTAATAAGTGATGTTTATAGTTCCATGGCTAATCTATGTGGTTTTCCCCCTTTCATTTAATTTTCTCCTGTCATTGTCCAAAGTTGTAAATTCACCTCCTGTTCTCAAATCTGTTCGTTTTCCTGTCACCGCTTTATTTCAAGCCTGCTCTATGCCCTTCCTCAGCACTTTTAAAGTGCAAAATTTTCTCCCCTCTTGTCTTCTTTTAAAGTGTTAATACCATATTCATGCAGCAGGGGTGTTCAAGGTGGAGACAGGGATAGCAGGGGAGGAAGGAAGCTTTTATTCCCATAAAATGACAAAGCAGCAGGTTATCTCTGAATCTATGTCGTTGTTCCTGAATTCTCTCTTCTTCCTGGGACCAAATTGTAGAGAAGTACACTATGAAAACACTGAACGTGCAGTCCATCAGCAGTTTACGCTGTTGCTTTTCGCTGTGGGCCATTCTGGCATAATAAAAGAAAGATGGAGCTATGTCAAGCTAATTCTTAATACATAGCAGATTACTTTCAGACCTAATAAATCATAAATTGTTTGCTTTGTGTCTTGCAACCTATAAAGTATTACTACCTTAAAAGTTGTGTTCTTTTCTAATGGGAAGAAAAATAAGGGGCATAGCAGGAAGGTCAAGAAAGAGTTTAAAGGGGAAAGAGGGCAATTAATAGAAGCAAAACATTATTTCTCTTGCTGAAAGTATATTTAAGAAGGGGAATATACCACAATAATCAACCAGGTTTTTTGCCTTCAGCCTGTCTGAGGCCATGTGGTTTGGAGATCTGATCACTAGTCCGAAAAGGAAAGGCTGTTTGCAAGATTTCTGGGGTGTTTTTTCCTGGAAAAGGTGAGAGGACAAAAGCAGAAATCTATGACATACACTTTATGCCTTGTAAGGAAAGAATTCATCTGTCTATCTGCCTGCCTCTCTCTCTCTCTCTCTTTCTTTCTTTCTACATGCATATATATAGAGATCCATATGTTTCAAGCTGTCACTAAATTGATTTGGAGGCAGATTTTTCTTTCATGTACTGCTCTGAAGATTAGGTTAAAAACGCAATATTTAATATATGGCTTAAACCAATTGAATTGGATTTTCTTATTTGTTTTGTTCTTTTACATTCACTGTTCAGTATTTTATGGAGTTTTGCATGGTATTTCCATCAGTAATAACAGTTCTGACTACTTGGAGACAGAACAATGGCAAAGCAGAAGATAGTGTTTGAAAATTTAAACAGCACTTTGTAACGATCATGCTTGCTTAATACATCCCGCAACATTTTGGTGTATACAGAATCTGTGGAATTTTAAAACCATTTCTAAGCTCATATTTTGGGTGAGCATGAGTAGCTGGCTCTTTTTTGTATAAATAAGCCATTATTTTCTCATTTGTGTTTGTGCTGTCTTCCAGTATTCTTGATTTCTTTAATAGTGTGAATTTTGGTTCTGTTTCTCTTTCAAAATACAGCTTCCATTCAATTTTCTTTGCAACAGGTTCATTGGGCAGTACTTTGCCCATTTTTATTGTCTTGTGTTTTATTTGGATTTGCTTTTTTTTTTTTTTCCTGGTGTGTAACTAAAACAATTATGTGATCAAATTGCCTATTAATAGCCATTATTTACATTAATTTGCACTTGTAATATCATCGCTAGAGGGCAGTATTGATTAAATTAGGCACACTCTAGTGCTCTTCGGAAAATTAACTGCAGAAAAGCCTCCAATACAAACATCTTTGCATTTTTAATATATGGTCATGGCTTTCAAGTCCATTTTTCATTACATCCTAAACATAAAAATTAAAAGCAATTTTAATCACCATGTATATTTGACATTGTTATTTGTAACTTTAATATGTGCAAAAGAACATTCTGTGATTTTTAGGGGAGAGAATGTGCATGAAGCTTAGTAGAAATTAGATGGTATTGACGTTAATGTAATTTATAATTTATTAGAAATAATTATTAAAGCATAATATTTTTATAATATAATACAGGCTTTTTCATATGTTTTTTCTCAGGGAAACTGCTGTGCAAAATAAATATCTTCTAATTCATTAACTATCTCCTTGAAAAATCTCAGTACAGTGTATTTTATGATAATGGACAGCAAAGATAAGCAGAATTGTAAATTAAAACACTGACTCGTTTGTTCTTATTGATTTACAGGTCTCCTGACAAATGCAGCAACACAGAATCCTCGTAGGAGTGGTTTAAGCTCTCTGTGAGCTACTTAGTCAAGTTTCACTGCTGTTGATCATCATCTGTTATATGTCATCAACTCAACTGTCTGTTTCTCTGTATCTCATAAATGACAGCATAATTCCTCTGCGTTATGAGCTAAAGTTTGTTCTACCATTCTAAGGATCACTGGACTAAGGAGTATAGAAAAAAGAGATATGCTTGGGCATTAGCAATACAAAAAAGTTCATAGTTAACGTTTCATCTGCGTTACACACCACTGCTGGACTTGCTGTTACCTACATGTTTCAATCTGAAGAGTCTGCTACAATGAAGAGTATCATCCCAATCAGCCTTAGAGAAGACTGTTTTGCCTATGGGAGGACACTGAGGTGCAAAAGAGAAACTCTTCTTGTGCCCTAAACTGTCTGAATTGCTTTTATTTTCTTATACTTTCAGTATTTACAATAGACCAAAGAGAAAAATCTATTTTAAAGTGGACACAATCTTACTCTTAAGAGAGTTATGTCATTAAATTGAAGGAGGGGTCTCCACTAAGACATTATTCCAGCTTTCACAAAGCTGAAATGTTGTCCAGCAGAAGTCTTTATGGAAAGCTGAAGTAAAAACTAACTCAGAGACCTGCTCTTGAAATGCCACGTTCAAGAGAATGTAATGGAGCACTGAGAGAAAATGACCTATGTTTGAAAAACATGGACAAAAAGAAAACAGAAACTGTCTACACGGCACCTTTATTCCTCTGTACTTAGATTGACTTTCTCGTACTAAAATCATTTTCCGTTTTAACCAGTTAAACATGCCTCTTCTACAGTTCCATTTTTGATAGTTAAAAGTTGGATAATACAGTATTTGCAAAGAGCATGTTTGGTCATCTGTGGCCTATGTCTCATCTGATACACCATTTAGCACCAGAAAGCAAATTAAAGAGAAAACAAAAGTAACACTTGTTTGAAAGAGATCATTAAATGTATTTTGAAAAGCCTAAAGTTATATATTTAACAGTTTTTATATGTTGTATATTTGTAGAAAATCCTATTTAACAATTAACGTGATAACTCTGACAGTCATGAAAAGTGGTTCAGAGTTAAGTTGTGTTTTATTACTTCAGTTGTCTCTGAAGTGACTGGTGTCGTTTGCTTTCTTCCATTGGGACATTCTGGATGTAAAGCATGACCAGAGAGGACTGTGTAGAAAAAGCAAAGAATAATGTTGTTTATATTACATAAATGCATTCAACCATTGCACTGTTGGAAGGCATTTTTTATTTTTATTTTATTTTTAATTTTTGTCTTTATGTACTGATAAAAATAGAGTGTAAAATACTTTACTCATTGCTCTTCATAGCAAGGTTTTCCTTCCTTCCTTCTCTTCCTTCTCTTCCTTCTCTTCCTTCTCTTCCTTCTCTTCCTTCTCTTCCTTCTCTTCCTTCTCTTCCCTACTTTTATGTAAGGGTCAGTTTGAAGACTGTTCCTTGATCCCATTTCCAGTGTTTTACCTCATTGTTAAAAAGCCCGCTTTTTCAGCATTATTGGTTAGTGAAAATTTAGAAAAGACAGCATAGACAAGGGAGAAATTATGATAAAACAGAAACAAAACCTTGTTCCTTTTACTGTACCTTTTGGCATATAAGTTTGGTACATATTGGTATGATACAATCAACAAGGGAGCTTAATTTCTTCCTGGAAAATGTATTATGGTTTCAAGTATACTACCTAATACTCCAATTAACTTTTAGTGTTATGCTAGTTCTATTCTACTAAAGAAAAGTATATAGAGATTATTCAAGTGACCATAGATGAAAGGTACAAAAATTAAAAGTTGATTAAATAATTTTTTTTTAAAGCCTACTCAAACACTGAGGCTTATATAATGCAGAGGTTGCAGGAAAACATAAACTATGGATCATTTTGTCTTCAAGTAAAATAAATATATACAAAATTCTTATTTAATCATAGGATTTTGACCAGTATCAAAGTAGCAATTAAAGCCCAGCCACTTGTAAAGTGTTATGGACTGACTGCACTATAAATGACCAATGTCAGGTTTAAAATGTCATGCAATAAATGATGGTAAATACATTTACTGTACATGTAGACCTCAAGAGCCAGATCCCTCACTCTACCAACTCTCTGTTTTCATTTATTTTAAAAGGAGCTTCGTAGCCTTATTTAGTAAACACAGAAAAAATGAAAGATGTTACATCATTTTTGTTGCTTTACAGTATTCAGTTTTGTGTTGGTTCAGCTAAATTATGAAAAATAAAGAAAATCCTTTTATAAGTGAGACTTGTTCCCTGAGCATGACATCACCAAAGGAATTTCACTAGATGATAAGAAAGGTGGGAGCACAGAGAGAAAGATGTAACTGGAAATTGAGAACATGAACTGTTTTGAAGTTTAACCCTTCCATTTTCGTGTCTTGGGTACTTTCATTTTGGTGTGCTCAGTTACAGATCATATTAAGGTCGTTTATTTTCTGGAAAATGGATCCTCTAAGAACAAGAGGATCTAAGAATGGACATCTGAAATATTTACATCTAAAATCATGCAGTCCAATCAATCCTGAATATGCAACCTTATGTCTTTGTTTTCTAATTACTTTAAACACTCAAAAAAGGGTAGATGTACATGGTTATAAGGTCTACTCTGGATAAGAACTATCAAAGAAAAAAGACTCTGATGACCCTTCAGAGATGCATTTTGGTTTCTGAGTCTCTTGTGTACAGCAGACACTTCAAGGCACTTAAAATGTGTTTTGTGCATTTCCGTCCTCCCCCAGAATGTATAGTTTTAAACAAACAAAATATACTGGCTGCCTTTGTCACTGTGAATTACTACTCTAAGAGCAGTGGTGAAATGTTTCTCTCTCAGGAACAATATGTTTTCAGAATATTGTGAACTTTAATTTTACAAAATTAAGTTACATAAAAAAAATTGTTTGTTTCTGAAAGTATTTTATGTGCCTCTTCCAAAGCAGAATTTGAAACACAGAGGGTAATGTCTTATTTGAATGCTATTAAATATCCGTCATTTCTCAGTTTGCACACAAGTAACTTTTTCAAAACATGCTTGAAAAGGAACAGAATAATACATAAAAACACTTAATAGACTAGCAAAAAAACAACCTCCAAAAATGGAGTAAACCTTTAAAATTTTTTTTAAAAAAGCCTCTACTTAGCTTTTGGTTAGCCCAGGCAAGGACACATTTAAGTGCTGCTTTTAATATCTGGGATATCAAATGGAGCAAAGATTAGCACACTATAACAATCAATGTAACACATCATTCACCAATTTGATAACTATGCTTTTAGCTTTTTTTTTTTTTTTTTTTTTTTTTTTTTTTTTTGGGGTG
>VXBI01003769.1:0-11219 GCA_013397375.1 Toxostoma redivivum
CCTAGCATCCCCTGCCATCCCCATCTATCCCCAGCCATTCCCAGTCATCTACTGCCATCCCTAACCATCCCAGCCATCCCCTGCCATATCCAACTGTTCCCAGCCATCCTCAGCTATCCCCTGCCATTCCCAGCCTCCCCAGCCATTCCCAGTCATCCCCTGCCATTCCCAGCCATCCCCAGCCACCCCCTGCTGTCCCCAGTCATCCCCAGGCATGGTTCTATGCATTCCCCAAGGAACACCAAGTGCAGGTGTTAAGTAGGACATGGCTGAACACAGCCTGTAGCTGAAGCACAACGTTCCTGTGCCCACAAAGCTTGTTTGAGGGGCTGACATTGTCACCAAGACACTGCTCTGTCTAGTTCTGAGTGAGATTTATCCACTTTATCCAGATTTATTTATTTGTCCTTTACAGTGTCATTATGGAGATTAGGGCTCCAGGGTGTGCTGTGTGCAGTCAGTGGGGTTAAAAATGCGTTTAAATGTGAGCCAGCTTGAATCTGTGTGTGAGAGCAGAAGGAAAGCTGAGTTTTACCTTAGTACTTCACCGAGTTTGCTGCTCTGGGGCTCAAAGAAACTCAGTTAAACTGAAGTTATCAAATATGAAAGTGAACTGAAATTTTCAGGGCAGTACCTACTATGGCATTAAAAATGGTGTGTCAACACCAAGCCCTTTTGCTTAATATCATGTGGTGGGATTCCTGGGGTCTCTTGTGCAGAGCCAGGAGTTGGACTCTGTGATCCTTGTGGGCTACTTTCAACTCAGGAGGTTCTGTGATTCTAAAATCAGAACCAAGCAATGCTTGCATCTGTTCTTCCAAGCAAACCAGTTTTCTGCGTAGCAAAGCTGTTTGATTTTTTTTTCATAAGCTTTTTAATCCTCTACATCCTGATCTTGTCTTAGCCTGGAGGGAATGCTTAGATTTTTGACCTGTTGGTTCCTGAAAACCAAGTGCCAGAGTTTGTTGGTGATAATTTCTCATCCAAAGGCGGTTGGTTCACATAAGCCCTGAAAGCTCTGAATGCTTTTTTGACCTTTTTGACGCTCTCCCTTCTCTCACACCAATCCTTTCCACATTAAATGTGCTCACTCATGCATTTCTCGGCAGTAAATTTATCCTGGTTTTTAGGGTGGTGCTCTCTTTGTGTCATTAAATTATTTTATTGATTTCCCTCTTTTAATAGAGGAAAAAAAAAGTTGGGGGAATAAAAGCCTTGGAGTGGCTGCTGTAGAAGAAAATAGTTGAACAAAGACCTTTGGCATAACCTTTGATAATCTACAGCATTTAGATCTGACTCCAATGTTTTATTAAAGTCTTATATTGTTTAGTAGTTTATTTTTGGTGGAATCTTTGTCTTTTCCTTTGGGATTTGGGGTAATGTTTTCCTGCAAAGGTCAAGCATTAAGAGACTACCCAGAATGTCTTTGGAGTTAGTTTCACTGCTAAGTTAAAAAGTGTTTTTGTTTTTAAAAAAAGGAAACCTGCATTGATAAACCCAAATCTCTGGTCTCCCCGCTGACTTTTTTCCCTTCCAAAAGGAGTAACTAAGATACTTTTTGTTGCCCATTTTAGCCAATAAATATTTTTAAATGCTGAAGTATAGGGAAAGATGGACTATTGCAGGGAATAGTCTTCTTCCTTCTCATTAGGGTTATAGATCCAGCCCTTTAGTAGCACACAGCTGAAGGCTGACTGAAGGCTTGAAAATCATTTGGGCTATTGTAGTTTTAACCATAAGTGAAAATTAAAAAAATCACCCAGTCAAAACCAACTGTGTGTATGTACATGGAGAGGGAAAATAAGTTTATCCAAGGAGTGCTGTGAAAGTGGATGTAAAGCTGCTGATTGGTAGTAGAAGCAGTTGGAGACAAACCATAGTTAAATGTAGGAGAACAGCAGGAGTTTTGGTGAGGGGCAGAGGTCCTTTGGGGCACAATGTGGGGTGTGACCATTCTCTGGTTCTGAGCATGCTGTGCTGATGGTTTCTCCCTGTGTGTAGCTGGAGACAAACCATAGGTAAATGTAGGAGAAGAGTTTTCGTGAGGGGCAGAGGTCCTTTGGGGCACAATGTGGGGTGTGACCATTCTCTGGTTCTGAGCATGCTGTGCTGATGGTTTCTCCCTGTGTGTAGCTGGAGACAAACCATAGGTAAATGTAGGAGAAGAGTTTTCGTGAGGGGCAGAGGTCCTTCAGGGTATGATGTGGAGTATGAGCAGTCCTGGTTCCAAGCATGCTGTGCTGACAGTTTCTCCCTGTGTGTGCAGTTGGATACAAACCATAGGTAAATGTAGAACAGTTTTCCTTTGGGGTCTGATGCAGGGCGTGAGCAGTCCCTGGTTCCAAGTTGTGCTATGCTGACAGTGTCTCCCTGCGTACAACTGGAGATAAACCATAGGTAAATGTAGGAGAACACTTTTCCTTTGGGGTGTGATGCAGGATATGAGCAACCCCAGTTCCAAGGCTGCCATGCTGACAGTGTCTCCCTGTGCACAGCTGGAGATAAACCATGGGTAAATGTAGGATAACAGTTTTCCTTTGGGGTGTGATGTGGAGTATGAGCAGCACCAATTCCAAGCAGACCATGCTGACAGTTTCTCCCTGTGCACAGCTGGAGATAAACCATAGGTACATGTAGGAGAACACTTTTCCTTTGGGGTGTGGTGCAGGATATGAGCAGTCCCAGCTCTAAGCAGGCCATGCTGACAGTGTCTCCCTGTGCACAGCTGGAGGACGGCGTGAGCGCGGCGGGCGGCTGGCACACGGTGCGAGTGCCGGGCAGTGAGAACGAGCTGCGCCTCACCGAGCTGGAGCCCTCCAGCCTCTATGAAGTGCTGATGGTGGCCAGGAGCGCTGCTGGCGAGGGCCAGCCGGCCATGCTGACGTTCCGCACCAGCAAGGGTAGGTACAGCACAATGTGCCCTGTGTCCTGGCCTTCCAGAGACATTTATTTAATGACATCAGTCATTTAATGGCATCTGCTAAGCCATATGTGAAATATTCTGCAATTTATTTGCTAAAGAACAGCCTCTAATAGCTAAAATCGCTGTAGGGCAAACTTCCCTGAGTGTGAGGCTGTTGATAAGTAGAAGCTATTAAAAGCTTGATAATGTTATTTTTGGGGTGATTGTTAAGATTTGTACTGTGAGGTTTCTCTTGCTTTAAGGAGCAAAGTCAGGAGCAGCCTATCCTTGTTGAGATTTTTAATCACAGGAGAAACTCTGCATTGAGTTTTCATGTATCAACAAAGCTGTTCCTGGTTTGCTTTGCAAACACCTCAGTGACAATCTCTGCTGACCACAAGCCAGCTGTTCTAATAGTTGTGTGCAGACAGCAACAAGCACAACATTCCTAATCAGAGCATTTTTTCTTTCAAGCTTGGACACTGGTGCCTGTGCTCTTTAGCACACAAACAAGTAGATATTTTTTGTACTACTGTCCAAGAATGGCTTTTAAGTGACAGAGGGCACGGTTAGATGGGATATTTGGAATAAATTCTTCCCTGTGAAGGTGGTGAGGCCTGGCACAGGGTGCCCGGAGAAGCTGTGGCTGTCCCCTCCCTGTCCCCAAGGCCAGGTTGGATGGGGCTTGGAGCAACCGGGATAGTGGAAGGTGTCCTTGCTCAGGGGAGGGGGTGGACCAAGATGAGTTAAAGGTTCCTTCTGACTCAAACCCCTCTGGAATTCTATGAAGGACAGGAAAGTTTAAATTTTTTTAATAATTTAATGTCTTCATGAAATTTGTGAAACATACTTAGATCCTTTGCCCTATCCATCCTTATTATCGTTGTATCAATGAACAAAACTGATGGCCCCCGATCTCTGAAAATCTCCTCCCCTCTAAAAAAAGTCAACCACTCCCTAGTTGTGACCTACCCACCCCCCCAGAATCCCTGTCTGATGAAATTTTGGGTCCCTCCCAGGCACCTGCCTAACAACTTAAATAATCTCTGACCTACTACTTGCCCTACACAGCCCAGCAGACACAGCCCCAGCCTGCACTGCCCTTGCCCAGACACAGAAATGTTCAGTATGGCTGATTGGTCCCTTACCTGCTCCAAAGGGAGCCTCATTCTCATCTGGATGAGGAATCTGCTATAGCTCCTACTTGCACAAGGAAACCTCTGACACAGGAGTCCTTCTCCTATCCCCCTTCATAGGTTGTGTCCTACCATGAGGCCAAACACCATTTTGAGAGGCCACACTCACCCATCCCCAGCCTGTTCTCAGCCATCCCCTCCCTGGCACAGACCCCCAGAGGATGAATCTGAGGAGGATTCTCTGTAGAAAACTCCACACTTACCTGATTTTTTGTGCTACACCTCCTCCCTTTATCATCACAGGTGCACATTCCTCCACCCCACCTTCCTCCACGAGTCAGGTTCAAACAACCCCCAGGGTATTGTATCAAACTGTGGCAAAATCCCATTCCACCCATACTTTTCCATAAAAGACATCCTTGTGTTCATACTTATGACTAACCCTCCCAGCTTACTGGGGGGCCGAGAAAACTTCCCACCAGCAAAGCCACTTGTCACAGCCCATCATATTAAACCCAGATGACACTTCCTTTTCACTGTCCTGTGATCAATCCCTGGCAAACTCAGAGGAGTCAGTGCTGCCACCCTTCCCTGCTCCATACTGTCCTGCCACCATAGGTCAGAAGCCCTCTCAGCCTGGTGTACTGGCTCCAGCTGTTTCCACAGCATTTTTACTCCTTCTCTAGACATGGATTTCAGTGTGTAATTTTCCCCACATGATGAAGTGATGAGTGAGCTTGGCAGCACAGGCAGGAGCTGGTGGCATCATCACTAAGCACTGTGGATGTCAGTACTGCAGATGGACAGTCACTCACCCACAGCCTGGGTGGGAAATCTCTCTTGCTGTCCCAGAGAAACTCCCTGATTACTATCCTGACTGTTCAGCTTGCAATTTGGAGGCAGGGCAGCATGGTGACCTTGTAGAGTGAGCATTGACAAACAGCATTTCCTTATGCATGCCCTACACTGATGTACTGTCTGTCAAATCTTCTTAGAAAGAGCATCATCCTCGAAAAACACGCAGGCTCCATCTCCACCTGTAGGAATCCCCAAACATCCCATTGTTCCTGAAGGCACGAATAATTTCGGTGTCGTCCTTCCGGACCTGTCTCGCCACAGTGGAGGTAGGAGTGTGGATGGTTTGTGATTCAGGCACAAAATGTTGTGTTGCAAAGAGCTGCATCTTAACCTGTGCTTATTACTGTTCCAAGTGCTTGTATTGTCTTCTCTATTTCCTCTTTATTTGGAGGTTATTCTGTTAAATAGGATATTTCCAAGGATGCTGCTGCCTGCATGTGTGGCTCTCAAAAAACAAGAGAATTTTTTGCTTACAATCCATGTTTTTACTGCTCATTTTAAAACCTGTGGTTTCTTTTTGCTAAACACTCTGGTTTTCTCTTTCCTTCCACTGAGAAAGAGCCAGAGGAAGAGGAAACGGGAAATGGCTGTGTCACAGTTTTAAGTTCTCAAAGTGTGTGGTATCTGTTCTGAAAGTTCTCCTGTGGCTTCCCAGGGACAGGCTTATTTCTGATGGTGAGGAGATATAAGCACTTCCCAGTAGATACGACATTTGGCCTGGTTTCCAGTGAACAGAGCACGTTTATAGTCTTTTTTCTCACCCCTCCTTCCCCCAACCTTTGAACTCCTTAGCCTGGTTCAGGCAGATTTACTCAGGGGCTGAGATCTCAAAGGTATCTAACATTTGGGGTAAAGCCAAAGGTGAGTGGAGTGGTTTAATAACACAAGCGAGGAGCTGAGCTTGTGGCAGCACTGAATGTCAGAGGAGCCACACAAGGGCCTTACTTGTGCCTGGCTGCAAATGCTCAGCTGCTTCATGCACCAGAGCTGCCAGCCTGCTGCTCCTTGTTCCACTCCTCAGCACCAGCTCCCTGTTCATGAATCCAGGCTGGTTTAGTAAAACCTCACAGCTCTTACAACCAGATTTACTAACACCCCTCTTTCCCTTCTCTCTGTCCCACTGCTGCCTGTAACTCCAGTGAGTTCCGTAAGTACATCCTGGTGCATGCTTTGTTCTCTCTTCCTTCTCATTTCTCCAGCACTTGTTAATGCAAATGGGTTGAAGTTTCATTGGGTCTAGGGGGATTTTGGGGGCTTGAAGATAACAACCATGTTTTTCCTGTTCACTTAGTCTGTGTGTCTGTTTTCATGTAGAAATGGTTGGAGTAGTGCAATACCATGTAATTTTTTAATATTATATTAATGAGATAATCAATTCCTCTTTTAATAGAGGAAAAAAAAAGTTGGGGGAATAAAAGCCTTGGAGTGATAGCTGTAGAAGAAAATAATTGAACAAAAACCTCTGGCATAACCAGAGGCTTATTATTATATTAAACCAGAGGTTTCATATTATATTGATGAGATAATCAATTTCCCTCTTTTAATAGAGGAAAAAAAAAGTTGGGGGAATAAAAGCCTTGGAGTGATAGCTGTAGAAGAAAATAATTGAACAAAAACCTCTGGCATAACCTTTGATAATCCACAGCCTTCAGTGTTTTTTGATGTTGTCTACTCATCATCCATCCTTTTCAGCAGAGTAAAGGCAGTGGTGATTTCAGGAGGATTTAAGATTCTCCTTGTTAATATGTGAAATCCAACATAATCATCAGCAACGAGTCTAATCTCTTGTTAGTGAAAATTAAGTCTCAGCTGACTCTAATCCTCTTGTAAGCAAATTTCCCCTTCCAGTTCCAGAAGCCCCTGACCGACCCACGATATCCACGGCATCGGAATCGTCCGTCTACGTCACGTGGATCCCCCGTGCCAACGGGGGCTCCCCCATCACTGCCTTCAAAGTGGAGTACAAACGGCTGGGTCGCAACAGCGACTGGCTCGTGGCAGCTGGCAACATCTCTCCCTCCAAGCTGTCCGTGGAAGTTCGGAACTTGGAGCCAGGTAGCAGAAATGAGATTTCATTACTGCAGATTTTATCCTACTTCTGCTTGGATTACCCCATTTCTGCTCGATTAGGTTTGGGTTTTGTGTATGGGCTAGGAGCTTGTTACATGTATTCAAGTTGATTTCTGGCTTTCCAAGTGGAAAAAAAAAGGCCACCATAATTTAATACTTGTTCATGTGGAGAGGAGGGTTGTGTATCACTGCTATTTTTAACTTAATTGTCTTTCTAGTGAACACTCAGAATGTAGAGAAAAATGCATTAATGGAAAAATGTCTGTCCTGACTTCTTCCAGCCCCCAGCCCTGAAAACTCAGGCAAAAAGCACAAGAGAAGATGGAGTAGATGGTGATAGGGATCTTTTGAAACATCTTCTCAGTGCCCACAAGTTTAGGAACTTCCTGAGCTGATGGAGGTGTTTCCATCTGTGTGTACAATAGCCTTTACTTGAGTGACTTCTGGAAGCTGTTTATATCTCCACATCAGTCCGTGGCAAGGACTCTTGTCGTTTTCTAACTGAACGCTGTGCAAAAAGTGCTTCCTAATCTGTTTAGTCTCTCCTTGAATCCTCTTTCTTTTGTTTTGCTACAAGGGCTTCTTTCTCCCCCTCTTTCCCTTAAAAGGAGAAATGTACAGGTTCCGAGTGATCGCGGTGAACAACTACGGGGAGAGCCCGCGCAGCGCGGCGTCGCGCCCGTACCAGGTGGCGGGGTTCAGCGGGCGCTTCTCCAGCCGGCCCATTGCCGGCCCGCACATCGCCTACACCGAGGCCATCAGCGACACCCAGATCATGCTCAAGTGGACGGTGGGTACAACAGTCTGCTCTTCCCGCAGTTTTACTGCAAAGTTCAGGATTAAGAGCTGTTTGCAGAGTAGGGAGTGGGGGGTTTTCCTCCCCGCAAGACCCGGAGGTGATTGTGAGGCACTTTGTGTCTTTATGCTAGAACTGATTTAATGGAATTTGTGCCTCTCTCCTTTGCCCCCATTTCCAGACCCTCTTTCCCCTCGGAGGCAGCCCTGTCAATTATCTGTTGCCTTTTGCACCATCTCCCAGCTTCCCTCCACCCCACTCCCCTTCCAGCTCTCTGGGGACCCCACACCCCCTCCTCAGGTTACACCAGATGTGCCCAACTGGCAGCTCCAGTGAGAGGCTGCAGCCGCCCCAGTCCACCTGCTCTGGCACAGACATATCAGAGGCACCAGGGGGCTTAACTCTGTCCCAAGCCCTGTTCATGCCATGAGTTGTGAGTGAGTTGGCTCTGTTTCCTGCAATTCCTGCTGCTTTTGTCAATCCAGGCTGGGGTGGTTGGGAGTGTGTTTCAAACCCGCCGTCTTCCCTCACATCCAGTGGAGGTTTCATGTTAGAGAAACATTTTCCTTTCCCCTGTTACCTCGTCTATTGTAAACAAGTACTTTAAAGTCCTTATTGAAACCCACAGAAATTCTTCACTCTTGTTTTGAAATCTAACCCCTGGTATACTTTGGAGGATTTAATGTGTAGAGTTCCCAGTGTTAGTTTGCTCAGCTAGCTCAGCCTTAAGAGATGTTAAGGATAATAAACTTAAAATAACCTCTGGTTCCTCAGGAGGCTGCATAACTTAAAGTAAAAGATTCTTGAGCTGATTTTTTGAGTGACCTTAACTCTTTCTGAAGAGTTTTATGGTTTTAACTTTTCCATTTCCACTAATCATGCAGATTTTCAGGCTGTGCATGGTCAAACCCTAACTGAGGGTTTGGGAAGTGAAGCGGGAGGAAAGTGTCAGCCCAAGCTCAGTCTCTTGTCCCCATCCTACTCTCTGGCTACTCCTGGGAGTTCAGCCACCTTTGCTTACACAGCCTTACTAAAAAAATTCATATTTGCAGAATACTCAGTGATGACAACTCAGCAGGACTCAGTTAAAACTTCTCTCCTCTCTTAAAATTCCTTTGCAGTACATCACATCGAGCAACAACAACACACCCATCCAAGGATTTTACATCTATTACCGGCCCACGGACAGCGACAACGACAGCGACTACAAGCGCGATATCGTGGACGGTACGGTGCTTGCAGAAGGGGAAGGACACCCTGTAGCCATGTTGGCTGTGTTTATATGAAATCTAAACTGCTTTTCCCAAGCAGTCTTTATAATATATCTCACAGAAGGAGCTATCTCAACTCCCCAACGTCAGGTTTTGCCCACACGTGAGCTGGTTTCTTCCTTCTGAAGCCTCTTTGACGTGGGAGCTTGAGAACTAAATACTGGATTTAAGTTTGGCTTGTTACACAGCTGCAAATCCTTAATGAAGGTCTATTTAAACTGGTGTAGCTTCAAGTTGTATAAAGAGAAAGCAGTGTAAATGAGGTTTAACCCAGGATAAAAACATCTGGATTAAAGACTGTACTAACAACTAGCTAGCTTTTAAAATTATTTACCCCAGCATGGATTTTCTAAGCTGGTAGTACCTTGTGTGTAATTGCCCTTCTCTCACCTCGCCTAATCACTTCTCCTGCTATAAGGAAGTTGCTTTTAGCCTCAAGTGCTGTAGCACTCTGCAAATGCAAGTATGTTTGTGCTTCATTTTGCCTTTTAATCAAGTTATTTTTTTCCCCTGTGCATATTAGATCATCATTTTCCTGGAAGAAGTTATTAGATAATGTCTATATTAGTCCAGAAGTGGAAAACCCTTTTAAAAATATTTTATTTAATGTCCTTATTGCTCGGGCTGAGCAAATGCAGTGATCTCATTCTGGCCCAATGACGTTAATTATTTTTTTCCCCCTCATTTATTCAGTTACAAGAGGAATGGACCTTTATTTTGAAAATTTTCCCCTGCCAGACAATACTGCACATAGTACTTTGATGCATGACATAAGCTTTTGCACACTATAAAGCTATTAAAGATCCAGAGTTTGAGCTCAGAGGCTTTAAAGAACCTGATGCAGGCTGCACCTTCATCTGCAAATGTATTTTAGCTTTCGCTAGACAGAACTCATGTGTTTATAAATCTTATACACTGAGCAGTTAGTTGTTTAAGTGGGCTCCACTGTGCTGTGAAATTAGCTTGTTTCGGGGTTTTTTTCGAGCGTGTGTGTATTGAACTCTTTGTGGCAGTCTGAAACCATTAGCAGCTGCTCTGCTCTGCCAGAGCCTGCAACAGAAATCACTTGGTGGAAAGATTTAAACTTCAACTTTTCTTTACTGTGCTCCCCTAAATTAGCTTTTCAGGAGGGGGAAAAAAAAAAAGAGAGAGAACTATTTTCAATTAAGTTGTGATTGGAAGCACTTGATGTGAAATATGTAGAGGAACATGTGACTTAAGGTATTTTTGCCATAAATCACTTGTTCTTCACTTTTTTTTTCCCCTCTGTTACCTTTGAATTAATCTGGTTTTTGACAGGGAATTTTATCTTGAAATGACTGCATGAGTTGTGGAAAAAGTGTTGTGATGCCTGTGCTAGCTAAGTGCTTGCCGCAGGCTTTCCTCACCGCTTCCTGTTAAGTCTTGTCTTTCGAGACATTCAAAACTCTGCAGAAACCTTTTTTTTTTTCTTATAAATGCCGCTACAGGCAAAATCAGATTTTATTTGAAGGAAAAAACAAGCAAAAAGCTTGACTCTGATGGCTCTTTGGTATCTCTCAGCCTCTTCAAACAAAAGCAAAAAATCACCCGTCCTGCAGCGATGCCCTGCATTTCTCTGTTTCTGGTCAGAATTTCTCTGTTTCGAGGATCCTGGAGATTGAATTTTAAATGTAAATGCAGTCTGATGTCAGTTGTTTAAATGTTTTCCCTTGCTAATGGTGCACGAAGAGGACAGTTAAAGTGCCTGTACTGATTCCAGTTCCACTAATGGTTTGAAGCGGAAACCTAAAACCTGGTGTAGTAATTACCGAAAGGAATGCTTGGGGGTGGGGGCGCCGGGAAAACCGAGCCTGAATCTTGGGAAAACGTGCGATTTAGGGAAAGGCGGTCCCAGCTTCAGCCAGGGCTTGTCCGCCCTCACTGGGACGTGCAGAGCTGGACACGGACCGTGCTGGGCATCCCCTGGTCCAGGGGGACCCTCCTGGGTACCCTGCTGGACCTGGGCTGGGGTCCCGGAGGAGTTTGAGCATCGTCACAGTGACAGCCCCTGCCCGCCGAGCACGCCCGAGCCTTTTTATTAATGCTTAAATCAGTAGGTGGTAGACAGTTCCTTAGAAACAGTAGAAACAGTTCAAGGTGGTATTTTCCAAGAGGGATTAAGAGCACTCAAACAGTTAATTAAACTCCCTTAAAAAAAAAAAAAA
>VXBI01003769.1:11266-37277 GCA_013397375.1 Toxostoma redivivum
AAAGGGTCGCTGTTAAGTAAAATTTGTCACAAGCCCGTGAAAATAAAAACTGGGAGTGATTTATCCTGAAGTGCTCAGTACTTCAGGAGGGTGTCTAAATGAAATGCTGGCCAGGGGCCAGAGATGACAAAACCATCCTATTAGAGAAGATTGCTGGGGCTCAGGCTCTGCAGGGGTGGTGGCACCAGGACAGCTTCTCTGCATTCCCAGGATGGTTCATAAAATGCACATTCAATTATTTGGGATTTTGGCCAAATTGAGCAACCCAGATGTGTCCTTCTTGCACGACACCAATGGCTGCAGTAGTACCTCACACCTGGAGAAAGTCTGCTCACAGCCAGAGCAGATTTTCCTTGTCCCAAGAGTTCTTCCTTGTCCCAAGCTCTTTGTGCCAGTTTTTCCTTGTTATTTACCCAGGGTACTGTAAATAGTCAGCACAATCCACCCTAACCCATCCTTTGGCAGTTCCATGTTTAGGGTGCACAAGGCTGCTGTTGAATTGGAATGCACATGTGTGGCCCCTTGTATGTCTGGGTTTTGAGTTTAGTGAGTTCTGGCTTTTGTAGAGAAAGACTTTCTTTAAAATAAAATACTGAAAAAGCCCTCACTTTAATTCATCAAAAGGTCTTTCTAATAATCAATTTCACAAGATAATGCAAGTCTTAGAGAGTCATGGAATAATTCGGGTTGAAAGGGACCTTCAAGATCGTCTGGTTCCAACCCTCTGCCATGAGTAGGGATGCCACTCATGGACCATGGTTCAGCTAAGTCTGTAAGCTGTTACTGAAGATTTTTGTGCTAACAAGAGAAGCTGCAGTGCCCCTGCACTTGGTAGAAAAGGCCCCTAGTGCACTCATAATTCTGACTCCTGTGGGTAACTGAACTGCAGTCAATTTGCTTTTTGTCCCCCCACAGGTACAAAGCAGTGGCACCTGATAAATCACCTGCAGCCTGAAACTTCATATGACATTAAGATGCAGTGCTATAACGAGGGAGGGGAGAGTGAGTACAGCAACGTGATGATCTGCGAGACCAAAGGTGAGGCTGTGGGGCCGAGCTGAGGTGGCCTTTGGGATGGGAAAGATCCACTGGGGAAATTTTTGTGCAGCACAAAAGTCAGCTGCGATGATGAACGTAATTTTCTGGAATGTTTCGGAGGATTGTTTTGTCTTCCGAAGCTGGGATTGTTTTGAACATATGGAAAGTGATCCTGAGGCTCTCAGCAGAGCTCTGCAGCTTTGCCTGCCCTCAGAGATAGCACTGCAGAGATGGCCTCTCCTTAGGAGACAACCATGCGCCTGAAGATGACAGAATTGATTTGTACATCTGCTTTATGTCTTCAGGGCTCTGTGACACGTTGTATAAGTGCAGACCACAGCAATTGATGGCTGTGTTGGCTGCCTCCATCCCTAATCCTGCATGCCTCTGGCACAAAGTTTGTACTGTTCTCGGGAAGTGTCAGATATGGCAGTCACATTTATTTTGCAAAGAATTCCTGTCTCCTTTAATCTCTAAAACCAAGTAAGGCTGTAAAGGGAAAATGCAGACAGTAAACTTCAAATGCAGTGCTATGAAAAAATGTTTGAAAAAAAAAAAAAGAAAAAAGCCCTCTGGGAGCGGAAGCATCAAAATTCAGTGAAGTGAGTAGTGAAACCTTTGAAGGAAGGAGTAGGAGCTGCAGGGCTGCAAGGCTGCACACACAGTTGGTCTCCCTCTTGCAAGGAATAGAACTTTCTTCTCTAGTTTTAAAATGAGCAAGATGTAATCTGTCAATCACACTGGCTCTTCCTTAAAATCTATCTCCCCCAGGTTTATAAGAGTGATCCAGCTTATCCTACATACCTGCATGGAGTTGTTTGTATCTCTCTGACCAGCTTCACTCCTAAGCCAGGCACCTCTTTTAGGTTTTTAGTGTCAAATGAAACAAATCTGAACTGTGTTGTACTGGAAACTAATGTAAATGCAATTCCTAAGTTAAAATAGCATCTCATTTTCAGTGATTTTCTGTTCATCTCTTGGTTGATCTTCAGCTGTGTGGTTTGGAGAGCGGGTTAGCAGGGTTCACATCAGATAAGAGTAGGTCATCTGGCAGAGCCTGGGCAAGAGAAATGAGTGTTGTGGTTTTTCCTGACCTCAGAAGTGGAAAGATTTGTGCTCTTTCAAGTTGAGAGTTGGAGCAGTTGCAGCCACGGGTACCTCGAGCGGCTCGTTAAAGTTCCAGTGACCTCAAAGAGCGGGTGAGCAGGCAGGATAATCACCATTTTCCAAGGCAAACAGTTATTACCCAACAGGAGCTGGCATTCTCATTGTAGGATTTAATATTGCCTTGGCAGCTTTCTTTGCAAGGCAACGGGACTCAGACCCAGCAGTAATTATTTTCATTTCACCATGAAAAAACACATTTAGAAAATGCATTTGGTGGATGTACACATGCTTGTCTCTACTCATCCAGTGAAACGAATGCCGGGAGCGTCTGAATATCCAGTGAGAGACCTGAGCACGCCCCCCAACCCCCCTGAGAGGGCAGGGGGCAGCGGGGCTGTGCCTGCCAGTGGCCCTGTGCGCAGCAGTGACATGCTCTACCTGATCGTGGGCTGCGTCCTGGGGGTCATGGTCCTCATCCTCATCGTCTTCATCGCCATGTGCCTCTGGAAGAACCGGCAGCAGAACGCCATGCAGAGTGAGTGGGGGTTGCTTTCCTGAGGAAAGTATCACCAGAGTAAAATTAGGAATGTCCATGCTGCATTTTATGGATGGGAAGCAGTTTCCTGTTAGGAGCCAACTGGCATTTCTGTAGAGACTTGTACTTCCAGGTGTGCCTTAGGTGCAGGCTTGGGTTTTTAAGACAGCAATGTCTCCATTTTTTCACACTGATGCTCCCTTTGTCCTGCTGCGTCCCTGGAGGATTGTGCTGCAGTTTCACCCAGAGAGTGGTGTGGGAAAGGCCTGGGCAAAGTTTCTGCAGTTTGTGTTTAACTTTAAGCCCCTGCATAGGTCTCTGATGATTGCAGAGGCAGAATGTGTGCAATCGTAATCACTTGTTAAAATTGTGGGGAGTTAAACCCTGGATCTCTCCCTTCTCGAGTGCATCTGGAAAGAAAGAGAACTTGCAGCTCTAGGAAAAGTCCCTTGTTAGCTCTTAGTCCTTGCACAATGAGATGGCATTCAATGGCCAAGTCTTCCAGAGAGGTGTTAATAAGGAAAACCTGTTCATTAGTGAGCAGAAGGCTGGAGCAGGAGCTTTGCAAGGTGCTCTGCACCCACCAATAACCCAGAGCCAGCAGAATATCTGCACTGGCCTTTTCTGCTCCTTGTGTATAAATCAGACTTGCTTTTGCCATGGACTGTGGTTATTTTTAAATGCTCTTACTCTCCTACAGAGAGAAATGAAACAAAAGTTCTTGCAAGATAAGATAGTGTCTTCAGCTGCAGCCCAGAGAGATCTGGAAGCAGCTTATAGCAGATATAGCCGAGGGGCTGTTGGTGATACAAAAGGCCTGGTTTTAGGATGCTCTTGTAGAGATTGACATCAGCCAGGTCCTTCCAGACCAACATTTCTGTCTGCTCTCCAGGATGTCAGGATGTGGCTGTTTTCCATGTCTACATTTGTATGCTAAGCACTTGGATATCAGAGTTAGTTCACAAAAGCTGGAGAAAGAAAAAAAATAAGTTTCTTTATTTTGTAGGGATGCTCGTTTAGCTTCTCATTCAGCAACAGAAGTGCTTTCAGCAATAATGTCTTTTGCAGAATACGACCCTCCTGGCTACCTGTACCAAGGGGCAGATATCAATGGGCAGATGATCGAGTACACGACCTTACCTGGGACGAGCCGAGTCAATGGCAGCATCCACGGAAACTTCCTCAGCAATGGCCTCAGCAACGGCTGTCCCCATGTCCACCACAAAGTTGGCAATGGTGTCAATGGGATCATGAGTGGAGGAGGAGCAGGACTGTACCCAGGGCACACGAACTCCCTGTCCAGGACACACGTGGACTATGAACATCCCCATCACCTCGTGAACGTAAGGTCCTACACCGGGTGGGAGGCTCAGCCCAGACCTTGGCATTCATTCAGGGGCTGTGGAAGCAGGCTTAATTGGGGTGGGGAAATACTCATCCATTGATAACAGCCAGTTCCACTGAATTCCTTGTCCCAGAGGAAGCAACTGGGCTGATACTTGTGATACAAACATCATGGTTTTCATTTGAGAATATCAGATGACAGCAAGAATTCCACTGACTCTGGGAAATCTGCCTCTACCCTCCTCCTAACAGCATGTAAGCTCTGAGAATGCCTCAGTGCTGGGCTGAGATACTTTACTTGTACATATGGTATTTCTCAATCTCCAAGTTAAATATATTTAATTATAGCTGCTTATTCTGCAGCTTTATGGATCACCCGTTTTTCCCCCACCTGTTTCAGATCTGTAACTCTGAGCAATGCTATTAATTATAGCAAAGCATGAATGGTGCAGGAGGTTCCATGGAATGAAGTGCCCCATACATCTTGAACTGCAGCACAGCAATAATGTTGCTTTTTTTTCTTTTTTTTTTTTTTTCAGTCCCCTGTTTGTGACTGTTGAGACAGGCTCATTTTTTGTTTTGAAATTGAAAATAAAATTAAAAACTAATTTCAGTCTGCGATCCAGCTTTTGTATGCTGTGGAAAAATACTTCATTTGCTGAAACGTGTCCTGTTTCCAAGAGAGAATAATGATTTCATTATTGTCTATGGAAACAGATGGCTTGCATTCAAACTTACTAAACTTACTCAAAACTGTGAACATTGCCCAGGAAAACTGAAAGAAAAAGTTCAAAAGTCTGAATAACCCATGCTGTTTCTGAAGAAAAAAAACGGGTCTATTGTTTGTGTTGGTAATTGAGCACAAGCACTTCATTTTATTGAACAACAAATTAGCACTTGCACAGTAGTTGCCACTTCAGTTCCCTCCAGTCTGAGCCCAGACCAGTCAGTTCTTCATCCCATTCTGTCCTTGGCCTACCCATGTAGCAAGAAGTGCCCACTTTAGGTTGTTTTCAAGAACAACCAAGGCCCAAACTGTTTGGTTTTTTTTTGACCTGTCCAACCTCCCAGTGGGTGAAACTCTCCAAAAATCTCCAAACCCTTAGAGAGGGATCATTTGTACTGCTCAAAAGCTTGCCCAGGAGAAAGACTGGGAGTTTGCATTATGTTTTGTCCCTCTCATTTTTATTTTTTTGGGGGGAAAGAAGGAAATACATGTGTGATGACACAGGTCTTGGTCCCTGGAGCTCCTCTGTGCCATGAGGTGTCCACCCAGCGCTGCTGTCTTGCTGGGAACAGGTGACAGGGTTGAGTTTTTCTTTCCCCACTCCTTGTTGTAGAAAGTTTGAGTCACACGATGTCACAGGATCTCTGCCCGTGGAGAAGGGCTGGGACTGGCACGTGGGCGAGGCTGTGCAGAGGAACAGGATGTTCTGATCCTCGTTAGGTCGCTCTTTATTGTTTCAATGATTGAGTTAAATGAGGAAGGCAGAAACTGGCCAGGATGGCAATCAAGACTAATTAGGCATTTCCTCAGTGCTCCCCATCCCTCAAAAACTTCAGGATAAACTCTGTTTTTGCAAAAATAGGGATTGCTAGAAGTTCCCTACCACTTGAGCTGCCAAAATCCAGGTGAGCCTTCCCAGCCCGGCTCCCTTCTGGAGCCTGGTGCAGGAGCCTGGCTCTGCAGCCCCCTTGGAGTGGCTCCTGCATCACTGTCTGCCTGGTCCCTAACAATGAGGTATGTGTTAATCTGGGCATTTCAACTGGCTTGTAATGGCCCTGTTAGCCAAAACCAACAACACAAAATCCCTCTCACCCGGAGTCATTGCTGGCTGAGGAATTACCCCATCTGTACAAATACGAAACGGTTCAAAAATCAGTGTAGTGAAGTAAACTGATCTAATCGGAGTAATTACAGGAAAGTGGGATGGGTTTGGATGTGACATCAGCCCTCCAAATTTAATCCTCTGTCTCCTTAAACAAGCCTTGCGTGCTAATGAACAGCAATTCGCTTTCGTGTCTGTCATCAGCGTTAAAAATAAATATATTTACAGTGTGTTTATTAAATTAAACCTCAGCATATTAAGCTGAAAACAGACCAGGGAAATGACCACATACTTGTCTAAGCTGCAGCTATTTACTTTTCCCTGACACACACACTGGCAAAGCCCTCCCCTGGCCTTTGGACAATTGCTCAGTGTTGCCATGCCACGTACAGCCTGGAGCAGGGCATTGATAACGTGATCAGAGTGGGGAAACTGAGTCAAAGAGCTCTTGGGTGTCCCAGTAGTGATTTGATTTCTAATTATTTATTATTAATCCTTCCTGCTGCAGGGTGGTGGGCTGTACACGGCAGTGCCACAGACTGACCCCTCGGAGTGCATCAGCTGCCGGAATTGTCGGAACAATAACAGGTGAGAAATAACCTGCCCGGAGAACAGCCCTCCCTCTGTGTGCTGGGGTGGAGCTGGGGCTGACAAAAACTGGGCTGGAGTCCTGGCTGGCATGAGGAGCTCCATGGATGACCTGGAGAGCAGCTGAGGACTATCCATAGGACAGAATAAAACAAGTTGTTAAAGCCCCAGAGCTCACTTTGCTCAACATGCTCCTCTGATGCTCTCTAGGATCTCTCCAGGTTGGGATTTAAAAAAAAAAAAAAATTCCTGTGTTTTCTTCAGTTTTGAGATAACAAAATCATTCCATGTGGAGCTTGTCAAATTGGATTTAATTGGTCTTCTATATTTTACACTTCCTGACATTCCCTTAAGAACAGTAACCAACTCACCCCTTTGCCTTCACAATGCTATTCTTTGTAAAATGTGGGATTTCAAGTTCTTGAGGCCTTCAGGAGGAGGTTGACCAGACATTGTCAGAGTGGGATACTTTTTTTTCATGGGAAAAAGGATTCTTGTGTAGAATAAGGGAAAATCTGTCTTCTGCATTGTAGCTGGGAGTTGGAAACCTAATAAAAATTGTTCAATTTTCACTTTTGGAAATATTATCCTCCTAGGCTTCTGACGAAATCTCTGGTTGTTTTAACAATTAGAAATAGTACTGAAAGTTAGACAAGCTGGGCTGCTCTGACTGGTAGGTTCTGGGCTTTTTTTCAATCATGCTTCAATTTTTCAGTATTGTTAAAATCTTCAGCTGCCTTTAGGTGTACAGCTAGCTAAGTTGAAATGAATCATAGAATCATTGAATATTCTGAGTTGGGCCCACAAGCATCATTGAGTGTAACCTCTGTTGAACAATAAAGCTACTGTTGAAGGCAGAAAACAAGTTCACTTTCTTTTCATAGTTTCACTTTTTAAAACACCACTTATAATGAGCTTTGAATCCTTCTTCTTCTATAAATATGTGCATGACAGTGTAATGCAGACAAGCTGCTGCTCGCAGGTGGAGCTGGGCACGCCTTTGCTGGCTCAGTGTCCCTGGCAGGGCTCAGCAAAGCCCAATTCGTTCCCTCACACACCAGTGCTGTGATTTTGAGCAGGCTGTGCAGCAGGTCTCACCAGGATGTCTGAGACTCACAGTAATTTGGAACATGCCATATGTGTTACACTGTAATTAAGAGCTTGCTTCCGGTTTTAAACACATTTCGTTTTTTATTTGCTCTTTTTTTTTCCTCTAAGAAAGCAAGGGAAAGAGTTCTGTCCTCTGCAACTGCACTGCTCCTCCCAGACGGGTCATCAGCAGGGCCTGAACTTTGAGTTTTCACAGCCCCATGCTATATTTGACTGCTTGATAGAGAAACAAGTTGTCCCTTACAGCTGCCTTGCCCCTGAGGGGATCATTAACCTCGGTTTGGCAGAGCAGGGACCGCTCTGTTCCTGTCCTGGCTCTGGGGGAATGGAAAGAGGACATGGGAGAGGGGAATGGAGAGGACCAGAACGTGCCTCAGCATTACACCAGGGAGCTGGGTGTATGGCCAGGGTGAGGAGGAGGAAGAGGAGAAGGAGGAGGAAGGCCTGTTGGGTTAGTGCAGTCAGCTCAGTAGGTTTTGGCAAGTGGGAATTTGAGGCTGGAGTGTTTTCCCCATTTTGTTCAACCTCATTGCACAGGCCAGGGCTGTCCCCCTGGCCCAGTCTCTGTTGGTGGAAAGAGAACCTGTTCCCCATCCCAGCCTGGAATAATGTGCTGAAATCAGGCAGTTCCCTCTGCACCCCCCGTGGCAGCAGGGGAAAGAGGTTCAGGTGGACACACCTCTGGCAAGGTGTGCCACATCAGCAGTGTGGCTTCAAATTCCTCACTGAGCCATTTCCACCAAATGCCTGGAGCTGTTGCTGATTTGGGCTGAATGTAGCAGTTATGTGAATTGTGGCCACGTGCAAATGAATCCTAAAGGTTCAGCATTATGTTTTCAGCAATAGCCATCTCAGAGCAGGTTTTATTATTGCAGTGCTGAAATCCCTGGGTCTTCTGTTTAAATTAGCACTTTATCCCTCATAACTGCTGGTGGAACCTTGCCAGAGGGAGAAGCTGCTGAAAACTGGAGACCTGCTTTGCTATTGTGGACAAAGCCTGTGGTTGACAGGATTGAGAACTGATCTTTTTTCTTCTCTTGTGCCTTTGTGCTAAAGCTCTCAAGATACCTGACGTTTGCAAAGGAATTTACACTTCTGCAGGTCTCTCTCCTTTTAAAATTCATTGTATTTTGATCAGAAATCTGAAATGCACAATTCAAATGTAGGAACATCAGTTTGTTTTTCCAGCTTTTTCATCTAAGTTATTATTTTTTTTAGATTATAGTTTAGTAGGGTTTCAGTATTAAGAATTGATAGAAGATGTGCTTTCCACAGCAGGGGTTTTACATCACTCTTCCTCCACACTCTGCTCAGGATATCCCCATGGCTAGTTTCCATCAAAATGTGGTTATTGAAGCTTAGAAGGCTGAACTGCTGTGTTGAAACATCCTTCAAGCTCTTACAGTAATACAGAGAACTCCACTGACCTCTGTATCTTTAAGAAGAAACCCCCAGAAACATGCAAACCCAAACGTTTAGATGGGTTTCTCTGAGCCTTTTTTCCTAAATAATAACTGAGTGCAGTCAAAACCTCTGTGGAGAGAAAGGCAAACTAATAAATGGATTTGTTTGAGGACCAGATGTGTTTCATGTGGATTCTCCAGTGGCTTCTGTGGTATTTTGGTACTTGGAATAATGATTTTGGAGGCAGTTACAGGAGCAGAAGGACAAAATAGGAGATTGAAGGTTGTAGCTTAGTGCTGCTCCATCGTCACAGCTTTTGGGAGGGAAGCAGGCTCCAGAGGGAACCTATTTATCCTGTCCTGGCTTTGCAGGTGAAGCAAATCCTGGAGGGGAAGCTCACTACAGTTCCTTCTCTGACAAATTTATTTGTGTTGTTGGGTGTTTTGTTGGTCTTTTAGTTCTGACAATATTGATCCCAGGTTTTGATCAGGTTTCAGGTATGAACTGAGGCTGTAGGCAGGACTGTAGGACAGGTCCCTCCAGCGTGATGGTTTTCCTTATTGCCATGACTTTTTTAATGGCATAAAAGTGGTTTCTGGGACTTGGGCAGGACTTAACTGAGACTGCCAAGCTTAATTTGTCCTGGTTTTAAACCCTTCTGAGCTCAGTGCTGGGCTGCTGTCGAGGTCAGCTCTGCTGGCTGCTGCCCTGGCACTGCTGGTGTCCCAGTCCATCTTTCCTCCTTTTCCAGCAATTTTTCATCCACTTTGCTCAGTTTTGGGCCAGAATCAGTCTGGAGCAGCACATGGTGCTACTTGCTGAGCCAGCAGCTGAGCAGGCAGGACCCAGGGATCAGTTTTTGTATTTCCATGCCAGCCTTAAACAGCCCCAGGGATGGGATATAGCAAGTGCACTGGGCTGATCCCTGTGAGCAAAGCAGGTGAGGGATGGGTTTACATCTGGTAGGCAAAAAAAGAGATGAAGGGTGCTCAGAGTTGTATCTGCACTAGCACATAAAGACCTGAAGCCTGTTCAGCTTTCACAGGAGCATTTTGGGGTGTCACTGGAGAGGGTGAACATTCTCCATCCTTATTTCCATGTCTTTATCTGCGGATCCATCTCTGTCCTGCACTGTATAACGAGGAGCATTTTAGGGTGTAGTTTCTCAAAGTTTGTAGTAGCTGTGCATTTATGCCTTGAACTTTTTGCTTTTGGGTAGTTATGGCTTTCTTATGTAGGAATTGTTTATGTAAATGTTCCCTGAGGCCACATTGTTCATGGTGCTGCAAACACTGAGGTGTTTTCCCTCGTGCCACAATGGTATGTGTGTCAAAATCCTGCTCCTTTTTGTTTAAAGCTTAAATACCTCAGCTGTAACAATTGATTCAGCACTTTAACTTCAGTTCCACAGCTCTACACAGGTATTACAGGGCCACAATCTGACTTACACAGCAGAAAGGGGGGGTTAAATTTCTTATAGTGCATCTATTTTTCTAATTTGCATTCACTCCAATAACACTTAGTATTTATTTTTCAAGGTACTTAAGTGTGCTGCTTGGGTTTCAAATTTGAGCTCTTTATCTTGGCAGTGAAAACATGTTTTATGGAGTTGCTTTGATGGAGAAATGGACTCACAAGTCAGGTCATTGGGTCTCAATCGATGGGGGAAGGCACTGAGCGTGTTTTGAATGTTTTCAGCTGTCTGCCGGGAGAGAAAAAAAAGACACTCAATCCCTTTCTTAAGGAAAAGGACAAATATATTTAAAACCAATTTGACAAATGCTCTGATTGTTGACGTGGTTAAATATTTAAAAGTTAAGGAGGGGGAAGAAGCCACTCTGAGTAACTTTGGCCTCTGTCTCTCCCGCAGGTGTTTTACCAAAACCAACGGCACTTTTGGCAGCAGCGCGCTGCCCGTCGTGCCCCTGGGAGCCCCTTTCCAGCAGGACGGTGTGGAGATGAAGCCCCTGAGCCCCCACGTGATGGTGGCCATGTGCCTGGCCTCGGCCACCCCCGAGTGCAGCGCCCGGCTGGGGGAGGACGGCAGGGAGAGCGCAGAGCAGCCCCCGGCGCAGCATCCCTGCTGTCGGGAGGGCATGGGCCAGCTCTCTGTGGATTGCATGGACGGTGAGGCATCCTGCACCTGGCTGGGAAGCTGGGAATAGTGTGTAGGACATCTGTAGGGAGCTTAATTTATTGTGGAGAAGACAGTAATTAAACCCTTGTAAGAGCAGGCTGGGAGGAAGGTATAGTGTCCTGCCTTTCCCATCATGGAAAGAGGGAGCAGTGCAGTTCCAGTGCCTGGTCCTGTCATGCTCTTGTGATTGATGCCTCTAAAAAGGGCTCATTGACACACAAGGAGGCTGTGACTGATGGATGCTGCACTCACAGCACACCCATTGCCCCCGACACAGGTCACACAGGAGTTCCAGAGCCATCCTGGAGGCAGGAACTGGCACAGGAAAAGGACCTCGTGGAAAGAGAACCTGTTCCCCATCCCAGCCTGGAATCATTGCACCTTGTGTGTTCAAATCAGGCAGTTCCCTCTGCACCCCCCGTGGCAGCAGGGGAAAGAGGTTCAGGTGGACACACCTCTGGCAAGGTGTGCCACATCAGCAGTGTGGCTTCAAATTCCTCACTGAGCCATTTCCACCAAATGCCTGGAGCTGTTGCTGATTTGGGCTGAATGTAGCAGTTATGTGAATTGTTGCCGCGTGCAAATGGATCCTGAAGGTTTGGTATTATTTCAGAACTGTTTTCAGCAGTAGCCATCTCAGAGCAGGTTTTATTATTGCAGTGCTGGCCTGACCTCAGCGTGAGCTGTTTGATACGGGTGCTGTGTTGGGATAGAGCCTGTGCCCTGTGCTTGTGCCTGGTGTGGTGGGAAACAGCCTGAGCCCAAAGGGCATCACCCACTGGAATTAAAGAGTTTCTGGGGCATGAGGGTCTGTTGAGCTGACAGAGAATCTCCTGAAAAACCCCACACAACCACCTGCCCTGCTCTTGCTTTGCAGGCGGCAGCTGCGTGCACTCAGAAACATCGAACCACATTTTGAGTTGGAGTCCCCTCATTCTTCAGCCTGTTTCCAAGGACTGTAAGGAAAAACCAGGATGGAGTTCATCCGGAGTCACCCTAAATGGTTCTGGGGACCTTTGTCAGCTCCAGCTGCGGGAAACCTGAGGCAGTGACCGTTGTCCCCACTTAACGCCAGGAACTGCACCGCAGCATCGCTGAAAGGGAGTCACGGGGGGATGTTAATTATAACAGAGAGAGTCACTATTTATTTTTTGTAGTAGTGTCATATGAATGTATCTTGGTTTCAAAATGGTTGCCTTTTTATATTATTTATGCCTTGAAATCCCTTTTTTGTTGGTTTGTTTTTTTTCCTTTCCCCACACACCACAAAACTAGCCTGGTAATGTGTATAAAAAAGAATTGTAATAATATAAAGAATGAGGATGGGAAATGTGGAGTGTGTTTCCGCAGCAATTTACCAGAGCTTCTGAGGAGCCTGACACAGGGATTTAAGCAGGTTTGAAATGACCAACAGCTGCACCTCCCTGGCAGCTCAGTGACATGGCACTTGAACCCTCCTTTCCATGAACATCTCCTGGCCTCTTTTGGTTGCTCTGGGAAAATCCCAATTAGGAAATAAGATTAATGAGAAAAATGTGCCTCGGTTGAGTCTGTCCTTGAAGCAGAACTTGAGTCAGTGACTGTGTCTTTAGGTGCTCAATAACCCTTCTGCAGAAGTACAGGTGGAAATCCAGCCTGTCTCATTTTCCCACTCACAGAAGACAAAATCCAGTTCAGCTCTGGGTTTGAGGGATTATTAACAGCTTGGATAGCTCTGAAATGAAAGCAGTCATGGTGAAGCAGCTCCCACCAGCCCTGGGCGTGGCTGTGAATATCCCACCCATCCTGGACACAGCATGATGGAGGTGCTGCAACCTTAACTGCAGGACAGTGGGTGTTTCAATTTTTCCTTTCCAAATTTAATCCCAGTAAATAAACCAAACCAGTGCTTGCAAAGCACTCCCTCCCCCCCAGTGCAAAGCCCCAGAAATGAAGCACAATTTACATTGATGGCCACCCTGAGGTGACACGAACAGCCCAGAGCAGGGTGTCCCTGGCCAGTCCGGGAAGGGAGGGAGCTGTGCCAGCATGGCTGCAGCTGTTCCAAAGCCCTGGGGAGCTCAAGGCTACTGGTGCAGCTTTGCCAGCCACAGGGTTTGGGGAGTCATGTCTGTGTGAGGAGGAAGCCCTTGAGATCTGCTTTGGTAGCAGCACCTCTGTGGGCTGCTCTGAGTGTTGGAATGGATTTTTTTATGTTTCATAGTTTGGTTTGAGAGAGATCTTAAAGCTCGTCCCATTCCACCATCCCAGGCTGCTCCAAGTCCCATCCAACTTGGCCTTCCAAGATTGGGGCAGCCACAGATTCTCTGGGCACCCTGTGCCAAGGGCTCACCACCTTCACAGGGGAGAATTTATTCCCAATATCACTTCTAAACCTTCCCTCTGGCTGTGTGAAACCATTCCCCCTTGTCCTGTCACTATCTGCTTATATAAAAAAATCCCTCTCCCTCCTTTTTTATAAGCACCCTTCAGTTACTTGAAGGCCACAACGAGCTCTCCCCAAAGCCTTCTCTTCTATTGCATTATTTGTGGTTATATTTAATTTTTTGCCTTTTTTTTAGGTTTGTGCATCCTCTCAGCTAGAGCTGCCTTATTCCAAAGTTCTCTGCACACCACAGACTTCACACCCATGGGCTTTGGCTGCCATGTACCCCAGAGCCACCACAGATCTCTCTCCTCCCTTTTTTGTTTATCTCATCCTCACAGCCTGGATTTTTCTTTTGCAAGACCTGCTGCAAGGCTTTCCCTTTTTCCAACAGAGATTGGCAGGCGAGTGGTTGGGATTTAACTCTGGCTGCTTTGTTTTCCCTGAACACTGAAATTTAACCATGGTTTTAAACAACCTTGCTTAAAGGGTGTGTCAGATAAAGATGCTCTGTTTTCCAGAGAAGTTGTAATATCCCTTTGGGATGTTATGTGTTTGGAAGTGATGGTCTTACAGGGGTTTTGAGTAGGGTTTAGGGTTTGTATTTCTGGGGGTGGTTTGATAAAGGGATCGATGCTGTTTTATGGCTGGTGAGGGGATTGATACTCTGTGGGTACTGATCAAGGTTGGTTTTTGTGGCTTGGTACTTCCCAATGGGTTATTATTAACCAAATACAGGAGAAAATGGCCCAAGGTGTCCTTGTTTCCACACACAACAGAAGATGAGGACTCAAGAAAGCTAGGAACTGCCTGACACTTTCCTTGGACTCTGCTTCCCTTTGTGCTTGCACCAATGCAGGGAAAAACCATCTCCAATCACTATTTTTAACCTCCTGTGGTTTGGCCTGAAACTGGGGAGTTTGGGGTGAAGACGAGGCCCCTTCCCACAAAAAGCTTTGTGGCTGTTTTTGCACCACAGAAACCTCAGCACAGTCCCAAAGCATCATCCCCTGTCGATGCCAGCCAGCCCTGGGGCTGAGAGCGACGCTTCAGCCCTCGGGCTTTTTTTCTGCCATCGGTGAGAAACTATTTATTGTAGCCTAAATATTTATTTTAGCTCCAGCAGTAACTGCAGGCCCGAGGCTGAGCTGGAGAGGCTTTCGCCGGGTGCCGCATTTGGAGGCAGCTGCCTCCAGCCCGACGCGGCACAGGTGGGTGCTGCCGTCCCGTGGTGTGGACGAGAGGAGGAAAGGAAAAGAAAGAGCAAAAGCCGGAGTGGTCACGGTGTCGCTGTCACGGCGACGGTGACGTTAACCGGTGGGTTATCAGTGGTGCCTGGTGCTGCCGAGGGCGGCTCTGCAAGGTGTGCGGGAGCCCAGGTGGGTGCTGGCTCAGCAGGGCAGGTGGCTCAGCCCTCAGCTCGCCCCGGTACCTGCCGTGCTGGGGGCAGACGGGTCTCCCTGTGCTGGTGCTGCCTCGGGACCTGCTGCCGTGCTGGGGACAGACGGGTCTCCCTGTGCTGGTGCTGTTTCCTCCTCGCCGCCTGCGGCTGCTTCAGCATCCTCCACTGTGCCCACAGGACCAGCCCTGGGGGGACACGCGGGGTCTCGCTGGTGCCCAGGCGCGGCAGCAGCGGGGCACAGGGATTTGGGCACTCACGTGCGGAAGAGCAGGTCGTGCAGCCCTGCGGAGACAGATGGGTGTGAGGTGTGGGTGCCAGGGATCGGGTGTGGCCCCTGATGATCCCCCGCGGCCCTGGCACTCACGTGGGAGGGACTCCCGGTGGCGGGCGATGCAGTGCACGGCCAGGAGTGATGCTGCGGTGGCCACCAGCATCCCTGCCACCGCCGCCCCCGTCACCGCCGGGTACGCCTCGAAGGGAGGCTCGGCTGGAAGAGAGCAGAGCGGACATGGCAGGCAGCAGGAACGGACAGAGCCCAGAAAGGCCAGGGAAGGTGCGAGCCTGTGCCTGAAACCTACTGACGGCTGCTCACACTCGGCTCCTCAGCTCCGCCCGGATGGAAACGCTGCCCTTCTCCACTCAACCCTTGCTCTGCCCCCACGGAGCAGCAGCCCCTGCCCACTTCACCTGGCGTCTGCACCTCGGAGGGGTGCCCGGCCGTGCGGTGGTTGACGGCCAGGACGCGGAAAGCATAGAGCACCGCAGGGTCCAGCCCCCCCAGGCGCCGGTCGCGGGAGTGCGGCTCGATGTCGCCGGCGGCTGTTTCCCAGGGGCTGGGGGTCTCCCGGAGGGGTTTCTTGGTTTGGCGCCGCTGCACCACGAAGCCGGTGAGGTTGCCGGCGCCCTGCGTCCGCCACTCCAGCCGCACCTCGGTGCGCGCCCGCGTGTACCGCAGCTTACTGATGGTGACGTTGGGCGGGGCTGGGTACCCTGCGGCGAGATGGCACCCGGCAGGAGGGGCTTGATGCCCCCAGCACACCCTTGATGCCCTCAGCCTACCCTTGCCCGTCCCAGGACTCACGGTCCACGCGGAGGCGGACGGGGAGGCTGGCAGTGCCCACGGCATTGGTGGCGGTGCAGCGGTAGATCCCACTGTCCCCCGGCCACTCAACATCCCGGACGGTGAGGTTGACCCACGTTTCTCCCTGCTCCAGCCGGTACTTGGCCAGCCCCGGAGTCACCTCCCGCTCCTTTGGGTCGTACCAAGCCACTGTGGCACCGAGACTGGCACTGCTGCCACGTTGCCGGCACGCCAGCTGTGCCTCGCCGCCCTCCAGCACCGCCACCTCGCTCTCCGCCTCCAGCTCGGGGACCTCTACTCGGCGACAAGGGGGAACAGTATCGGCAGGGAGGTGCCCCCCTGCCGTGGCTCGGTGGGGACACTGGGGACGGGTCCAGCTTACCCAGCCGCAGGCGGCACTCGGCGGCAGCGGCCCGCAGCGGGTGTGTGGCCACGCAGACGAACTCCCGGCCCCCCAGGCTGCCGTCGGTGCCCAGCACCAGCACGGCGGTGGAGGGTGCGGGGTCGCCCAAGGTCCGGCCCGCACTGTCCCGCCAGCGCAGGGTGACGAGCGGCGTGCCCCCCTCCCACCGGCACCGCAGCATCACATACTCGTCACCCTTGGTGGCCGCCGCCGCGCAGCTGGGGCTGCCAGACGGGACCCCTGTGGGATGGAGCGGCGTCAGAGTGGGGGACTGCCACGCTGTGCCAAAGCACCCCCAAAAAGGAGACACCTCCCTCCCCCCATCCCCAGGGCGGAGGGCGTTTGCAATCCCGGCTGTGCCACAGCGTCCTCGTTTTGGAGCAAGCTGCAGGTGCTGAAGGTCTCAGGAAAGGCAGCAGCACCCTGGAGTGCCCATGCCGTGGTTTGGCAACAGCACGGGGTCATTGCAGCTCTGCTGTGACACCGAGGGGTCAGAAAGGGGCTGGGGGGCAGATGGGCCCATTATCACTCACACAGGGTGGTCCCGCATGCAGCCCCCAGTGGCAGCGCGGGGTGGGAGGCCAGGCAGGAGAAGGAGCTGCCGTTCCTGGTGGCTGCCCCTGACTGGATCCTGGTGGCCATGGAAAAACTGGTCCCCATCAACCCCTCTTCCTCCTCCTCCTCCTCCTGGGGGCCCACCCAGCGCAGCCGAGCCAGGGGGAAGCCCCCCAGCCAGCGGCACCGCAGGGCCACATCCCGCTGATCATCGGAGGCCAGGGCAGAGCAGCTGGGGCTCCCGGCTGGTGGATCTGCAGCAGAGCATCGGCACTGGGGGAGAGCGCGAGTTCCACCCCAGCCCCACCTCAAATTGCCCGTCCCACCCACATCCTCACCGGGAAGCTGCGCTGATCCGTCTCACCCCGTGGGGACCTACCGGCCCCCCCGCGTGGGTACTTACAGTAGACAGTGAGGACGATGGTGGCCTGGGTGCGGGTCTGCAGGTGGCTGTTCTCGGCCAGGCAGGTGTATGTGCCCGCCTGGGCGCGGGCGATGGCAGTGATGACATAGGTCTGGCCGATGTGCACCTGGGACCCGTTGTGCAGCCAGACGTAGCGGCTGGGGGGGTTGGAGGGCGCCAGGCAGCTCAGCACCACATCCTCCCGCTCGCCCGCTGAGAAGCCCCCCTGCTCGGGGGAGAAGGGCTCCACACGGATGGCCGGCTCATCAGGGCCATCTGTGGGGACACGGGGCCCTTTAGACAGGGACATCCCCACAGAGGGGACACAGCCCTCCCTGGGGCTTCCTCCCTCTGGTGGGAAGCAGGGCAGCAAAGGCCCCTTAGAAAGGGTGCACCATGGGTGCTGTGAGCACACCACGATGCACAGTGGCCACGGATGTGTCGTGGTGGGAGCTCACACCGTGGCCATGGTGGCTAGAGAGGCATTCTGCTGGTGGAGTGTATGATGGCCATGAATATGTCAAAGCAACAAGCCATACCATGGTGGCCATAGAGGCATAGTGGTGGCCACGGAGGCATCACGGTGGCAGGATACATGATGTCCATGGATGTTCCATGATAGCTATGGACATACCATGGTGGCAGGGTGCTCAGTGGCCATGGCCAAACCATGGTGCGTTGTGGTGGCCACAGACATGCCATGGATGTCACCAGCCCCGAAGATGCCCCCCCAGCTGGTGGCTGAGGGCCCCCCCGAGGTGGGTGGCACCCAGGGCACTCACAGACGATGTCCAGGTAGACGGGGTCGCTGGTGCGGTTGTTGACCTCGTTGCGCACGGTGCAGATGTACCAGCCCGTGTGGCTGCGGTTGGCAGGTGTCAGCTGCAGCTCTGCCCTGGAGCCCCCCAGCGCTGCAGGGGTCACTGCGGGACCCCCCCGGGGCTCCTGGTGCTGCCAGGAGAAGCTCAGCGGCTCCGTTCCCTCCCGCACAGTGCACGTCAGGGCCACCGCTGCCCCCTCCGCTGCTGCTGCCGCCGTCGGCCGCACGAAGGGCTTGGAGACAGGCACTGGGGACACCGAGAGTGAGCGGCCACCACAGACAGCAGGACCCCCCAGGACCCTCCCATCTCCCCCACCCAGACCTTGTTTGGCCAGTGAAGTGCCACAGCAGCAGTAGAATGGCTAGTGAGGGGCACCCTGGCTGTGGGTACTAGCTGGGGTAGCTACTGGGACCAGTTTGGGGTGGTGGGATGCTTAGGTAGCCAGGGCAAGGAAATGACGGTGGCTTCATGGGCTGCTGTGTTGGCTGGTAGGGGGCTACACTAGTCGGAGTCAAGGGAGGTTTGCTGGCTAATGGTGACCTGTGCTGGCTAGTGGGGCCCTGGGTTGACTGATGAGTGCTATGTTGGCTCATGCTGAGCTACCTTGGCTGATGGCATGCTATATTGGCTATCAGCATGTTATGTTGGCTAGTAGGATGCTTTGCTGGCTAGTGGCAGACTATGTTGGCAAGTAGGGTATTCTGCTAACTAGTCGGGTGCTTTGTTGATGAATGGGATACTACATGGTGAACCACCATGTTGGCTAGTGGGACTTGCATTGGCTAGTGGGGCACTATGCTGGCTTGTTTCATTGAGTGGAGCCCTTTGCTGGCCAGGGGGGTGTCCTGTTGGCCAGAGGATGGCTCTGTTGGCTACTGGGCAAGGGGCTGGGCTTGACTGCGATCTAGGGGAGTGTGATGCTGGCTGCTGCTGGCCAAAAGGTTCCCCCATGTTGGCCACAGCCAGGGACTTACCCAGGACACGCAGGAGGACGGCGGCATAGCCCACACGGAGCCGGCCCCGCTCTGGGAAGAGCCCCTGGCAGAGGAAGCGGCCCTGGGCGGCCACGCGCAGCTCCCGCAGCTCCAGCGTCCCGTTGCGCAGCGTCACCCGGCCCAGCATCCCCGTGCCAGGGGCCATGGCCACCTCCTTGCCCGAGCCCACGGCCACGGCCCGCGGGAGCCCCTCTCCCTGCGGTGTGAAGCTCCAGAAGACCACGGCTGGCGGGGCCGCGGCCGGCGGCCCACAGCTCAGCTCCACGGCCCGGCCTTGCACGCCCGTCGCCCGCCATTCCTCGTAGGCCGCCTCGCCGGCCGCCAGCGGCTGCCCTGCCCCGGGGCAGCGTGTCCGTCAGGCCTGGGCTGGCCCCCCGCCCGGGAAATGGGGGGACAGCTCGGTGCTCACCCCCCACCAGCGCCGGCAGCAGGCACAGGATCCAGGGCCCCCTCCAAGGCGGCGGTGCCCGGCCACGCTCCATGGCGCCATGTCCAGCTCCGGCGCGCCGAAGCAGGGCTGCGCTCTCCAGCACAACCTGCTCTCTGGTTACCTCCAGGTAATTAAGCCCAGCCCTGATTAACTGTTAATTATTTATCAGGCTGACAGCACAGGGGGAACCCGACGCCACTGCCACCTGGGCCCCTGCAATCTCAGGGCTGAGGAGGGGTGCACTTGCTTCACGAATGGCAGCATCCTTGCATGCTCCCCACATGGGAATTTAATTCCTGAGTGTTCCCTTCTCCACACACAATTTTTTTTGGCTAAAAGAGGGAAAAATACACTGCCACTCCCCTGTGATCAAAGCTGGGGGGTTTGGAGCTGGGGAAGCCAGGCAAGGAGCAAGGTTTGATATTTCATCTCCCACTGTCTGCCACGCCCCTGACCATCAAACATTCATAGGGGCAGCAGTGCCGTAACGCAATGCCAGGGGGCTGGAGAGAACCAGGGGGGATCTGGGGATGCACATAGTGAGGGGGATACTCAGCAAAGTCTGGAAAACTACCTCCCATCTCCCTCACGGATCCTTTAATTAGAATTCATTGATTGTTACTAAAATCACCCTGTTAATAACAAATGTGAGAATCCCCACACAGAGGTTGTGGGGCTTGAAATGCCCCAAAAGGTTAAAGCTGGTGGCAAGGAGCAGCAGAGCCAGGGCCAGGCCCCCTTCTGCTGCCACTGGGTCCTGCGGTCCCACTCCCACTGCCACACGCCTCTGGCTGCGCTCTCATCACATTTTGTGCCTGCTCAGGTCAGGTTTGGATAGAAATCTGGATGAGGAGAGCAGGGGGCAGTAGCCAACCTGACAAATTACACCATTGCCAACACTGACCTCATCAAACCCCTCCTGCAATGTTGATACACTTCAGAGAATTTTGGTAAAGATGGAGCCATCCTGGCAATTACAATTGTATTTATTAAAGATTAACAAAGGCACAAACACACTCCGTCCCTGGAGTCCAACTTCTGTCCTCACACTGCGGGGACCCTGAACACTTGGATTCGGAGCCCCAGGGCTCCGACCTGTCTCCTGCACTGCCAGGACCCTGAACGCTTGGGTTTTGTCCCGGGATCTGGGATGGCAGCAGTGGATTCCTGCTGCCATCTAGCGAGACAAGGCTTGCTCCGGCCTCTCCTCAGGCAACACAACAAAACTCAACAGCTTCAGGAGGATACAAGAGAATTGGGAATTTTTTCCCTGTAACTCTTCCTCCTGTTCAGAACCAGAACTTGGATTTGGGAGAACACATCCCTGCTCCTCACTCAGCTGCAAGCTTCTCCAGCTCCTCCATGTCGTATGGATCCAGCTGCTTGATTGTGGTCTCTGTAGGAAGGAAAGAGCAATTGTTGGGACGTGAGTGCAGAGCTCATTCCCCTGAGCTGGTGTCTGCACCACCTGAGTGCCCCACACCAGCTGGGAAGCTCCCAGACTGCTCACGGCAACATTTCTCTCTGCAGGGAAATCAGCTGGGAGAAAGCAGGAGGGGAACTGGATCAGGGCAGCAGCCAAGGCAGGGTGGCAAGCACAAGCAGCAGCCCCACGGCAGCAGCATGCAGAGCTCAGCCTCTGACACGCCCCCACTCCCTGTTCCCACCTCCACAGCCATGCAGGACAGGGAATGTTTGTACCCTCCAATTGCAACATCACAACATGAAAAGCACAAGTCAAACCGCCGGGAGTTCATCCTCACACTGGCTCCTTCTGGTCATGGCTGTGGTTGGGCTCATCCACAGGACAGTTGTTCCAGCTGCTCACTGCTTCTACCCCATGGCAACAATCTTTGCCAGAATGTGTGGTTCGTGTCTTCTCTGCCTGGTGTCTGCCTCAGGCTCACTCCAGGTTCCAAGGACAGGTGGACATTTAAAGGAACCAAGAGGGCTGAGTGGCTCTGAGGCTGGGGATGAGGAAGGGACAGCATTTCCTGCCCATCAGAAGGCTTCTATAAACCCTCTTCCCTATAAAAATCATAGGGGAAACAGGCACTGGGATTCAAAAAGCCATCAGTGCAGCCCTGGCATCCGGCAAGTCCCACGAAAATCCTCTTGATGTTAACAAGTGACAATCAATTTCCACTCAGGAAATATTTCCACAGTTGCCATCTCCTGTCCCACAGCCAGGGCTGAGCTCAGCTGGGGCACCACGTCCCCTGGGACAAAGGCTTGCAAGGAAAGGCAGAAAAAATGCCTGAAGGAGGGACAAAAATGTGCTGAGACATCCTGGGTACTGGTAACATCCCTTGCAAGTTGCACACAACCCCCAAGGCTGTTTCTTGGGAAATTGCCTGCTGGGGAGCAAAAATCACCCTAAAAGTTGTATATGCCACCTGTTGCCAGTGAGATGAGCCCTGGGGAGAGGAGCAGCCTGACAAGGACTATTTGTGAACAGGAAATGAGCTAGAGGGGATCACAGCCCCAACCCCACCTCCCAGGGCAGTGGATCAGTGTGGATACTCACGGAAATACTGCTCTATCTTGTGCACGAGCTGCACAGTGTCTCTCTGCACCATGCTGAAGGCGATGCCGCGGTGCCCGAAGCGCCCCGCCCTCCCAATGCGGTGCAGGTACGTCTCAAAATCCGGCTCGCCGTCCAGATCCACGGGGAGCCCAAAGTTCACCACGGTGGTGACCTGCTGCACATCAATGCCTGCAAGAGAGGGAAAGGATCCTCTTGGGATTCCTTGTCCCACAGGCCCAGCTGCTCAAGCCCACGTGGAAGAACAGCAGGCTCGGCTCATTCCAGGCCGTCAAAGGGGCGCTGGGTTTCCCCTGGGTTACCCCTGGGATATCCCTGGGTTTCCCAGGATACCTCTGGCACAGACGTTGGTGGCAATCAGGACCTTCTCCTTGCCCTCACGGAAGCACTGGATGACGCTGGCACGCTGCACCACCGTCAGCTCTGCTGTCAGGATGGCCACCTGGTGCCCCTCCTGGCTCATCTTCCCTGCCAGCCAGTCTGCCAGCCTCCGGGTCTGCACACACAGGGAAGAGAGGCTGAGGCCAACACTCCCCTCTCCAGAGTCCCCTGTTCCTTTTGAGGGAGCTCATGGCAGTTTTCAACACTCCCCTGGGGTCTGCTCCTTTGTTTTGGGGGTTCTGGGAGGAGCCCACTTTGCCCACGCTGTAAAATGACCCATTCCTCCTATTTCCGAACGGGAGAGGGGAAGTGCAGGGCTCTCCCAGGCAGGGACCCTACCTGGCAGAAGATCATGACCTGACCAATGATGAAGCTGCCGTAGAGGTTGCAGAGAGCCCTGTACTGCTCGTCCAAGCTCTGGCACACCATGAAGTACTGCCTGATGTTGCTAAGGGTGAGCTCCTCCTCACGCAGCTTGATCACGATGGGGTCAGGGATGATGCGCTCCGCAAAGGCTCGCACTGGTTCCTTGTAAGTGGCTGAGAACAGCAGCACTTGGCAGCTCTTGGGAAGAGCCCTGGGGCAGGGAAAAAGCTCTGTCAGAAACCCTAATTTAACCTGATTTTGTGTTGCCTTCAATGGAAAGGGAAGCCAAGAGGGCTGACAAGAAAGTTGGAGAGGGACTCTTCACAAGAGTGACAGGAAAAGGAGGGAATGGCTTCACACTCAAAGAAAACACGTTTAGATATTAGGAGGAAGTTCTTCCCTGTGAGGATGGTGAGGCCCTGGCATAAGTTGCCCAGAGCAGCTGTGGCTGCCCCATCCCTGGAAGTGTTCAAGGCCAAGCTGGATGGAGCTCTGAGCAACCTGCTCTAACAGAAGGTGTCCCTACCCATGGACAGGGTGTGAACAAGATGAGCTTTAAGGTCCCTTCCAACTGAGGCCATTCTATGATTCTGTGAGTCAATCTGAGGACTGTAACAGCTCAAAGGGAAGTTAAACAAGGTGAAGTGTCTTCCTGTGTGTCCAGTGCACACAGTTTCACAGAAAGACAGACCTGTGGACAAGACTCTTTGGCACCATGGGGACAATCTCACAGCCCTCTAGTGGCAGATTCCTTTAAAGCAAAAGAAGAGAAGGGAAAGCAGGGAATCAGGACCCCAGCTGTCAGCAATCCTCACCTGTGGATGCGGATGCTCTGACAGGAGAGGCCTTGCATGTCAATCATGATGTCAGCCTCATCCAGCACAAACAAGGAGATCTTTGTCAGGTCCAGGATGCGCTGTTTGAAGCACCAGTCCAGTGTGGTGCCCGGTGTTCCAATGATGATCTGCTCCTCCAGCACCATGCCCTTTAGAACTGCAAGGGACCAAAAGGCATTTGGCTGCCTCCAGGCATGGAGCTCTCTGTTTTCCCTTGGCTTGCTCAGAGCCTGGCTGCTCAGTGATGCCTTCAAGGGGTTATCATGACACTTCCCTACAGCCTTGGGGTGTGGGAACCACCCCCATATGGGAAAAGGAGTCTGCAAGCAGCCAGTGATGTGGAAAAGCCTCCTCAGCAGGAGAGGGGGACTGACACTACTTTATTGCCCTCCATGGATGTCTGGGCAGTCCCTGGTAGCTCCAGGCTCTAAGAGGGGATCCCTGTGCTCCCTCCCCATTTCTGGAGCAGTGCTGGTAGCTGTGCTGGGCTGGACTCACCTTGGTTTCCCCGCACAGCGTAGTTCACCTTGATGTCAGTGCAGAACTTCCCAATGGTCCTCACCACCTGCCCGATCTGCAGAGCCAGCTCGTAGGTGGGAGCCAGGCAGAGGCACTGGCAGGAGAGCAGAGGAAGGAGCTGTCAGGCCCAGGGTGGGGAACACGGGCAGGGACAGCAAGAGGAGATCAGGAGCATCCACAGCACTGAGGTGCAAGGGATGGGGCAGCACAGGACAGCTGGAGGCTCAGGAGCTGGTCTGTGTTCCCAGCTCCAGCCAAGGGGGCAGAAAGAAGCTGGTGTTGCTGTTTTTTGAGGAGGAAATTCCTCTCTTAGAAGCATGGTGCAGCTTGTTCCTGTGCCCTAGTTCAGTCACACTGTCCATACATACAAGAGATCTTACATGGCTGGAAACAGCTGGCAAAGCTGGATCTGCACACAGAGAGGGGACTGGGAGTATCTGACTACCAGAAGCCAGTAGTGTCTGCAGCTGCTCCTCAAAATCTAAATTCCAGGATAACTGAAGCCTGGATTGATCCACTGGCAAGTCAAAGCACCTCCCTGAGGTGGGCACCATGCTTTTGGTCCTACCTGCCACTCTGATGGGCCCTGGTGGTTTATCATCCCACTCCAGGGGGTAAAGTCACACAGGAACAGGGACAAAGCCCTGAGCTCTGCCTCTGGCAGTGTCCTGGGTGCTTGGGCCAACCCCTCCTGCAGTAGCTCCCCCTGTCCTGCATACCTGTGGGTATTTCTCGCTGGCACTGGCTCTGCTCAACATGGCCAAGACAAAAGCTGCTGTTTTTCCTGTCCCTGACTGGCTCTGGGCAATCAAGTTTTGGGGCCTGCAAGGCAAAAGCAGCTTACTGGAATGCAGGGATGGGGGAGTTCCTGCTTGGCCCCACAGTGCTGGGATGCCACAAGGAGCCGGGGCTCAGGCACGCCCTGTTCCTACTCACGGGTATGCCAGCATGACCGGCAGAGCCTGCTCCTGGATTTTGGATGGTCTGTTGAAGCCCATCATATAAACCCCCTGCAACAGCTCCTTCTTCCTGTGGAAACAAAGCATCCAAGTGCCCATGAGCAGGAGGCTGGCACAGTGGAGCATGGAGGGGCCAGAGGCTGTGGCAACTCACAGGGGCAGCTCCTCAAAGGTCTTGATGGAAAAGAGTGGGGAGTTGGGGTCCCGCTGCAGGATCTCCACGTGCTGCTGGGACTCCACCAGGGATGTGTGGATCAACTTGTTCATCAGGGACAGCTCCGCCAGCGGCACTGGGAAAGGCAGCAACTCCATAATTAAAAGACATGGAATCACAGAATCATTAAGGCTGCAGGGGATCTTTGGAAATCATCCAGTCCAAACCCCCTGCCAAAGCAGGGCCAACTGGAGAGGTGACACAAGAATGTGCTCCTGTAGGCCTGGAATGTCTCTAAAAAGGGAGAATCCAGAACCTCCCTGGGCAGCCTGTCCCAGCACTCTGCCACTCTCTATGTCAATAAGTTCTTCCACATGCTGAGGTGGAGCTTGTTGTATTTTAGTTTACAACAAAAGTTTTGTACTGAGAATCCTCTTCTCTTTCCAGAGGATTTCTTACTGTTCTGCAGGTTCATTAGAAACAGTGCAGGCAACATCCATTACTCCAGACTATCACCATACTTATAAATGAGTGTGAAAACACACTGCGTAGGCCCTTCTTTCCTCTGCAAGTAAAACATCCTGTTGATTAAATGATGACTGAACACTGAGGGCCGCCCGTCCCTCGGGACCCCGCGGGGGTCGGTCGGTGCTCGGCGGGGCTGACACCGAGATCCCCTCCGGACCCACCTTCCTCGGCGTCGG
>VXBI01003769.1:37614-55741 GCA_013397375.1 Toxostoma redivivum
CCCAGGGCAGCCGGGCGGAGCCGAGACCCCCGCGGTACGGTGGGAGTCCCTGGGGACACCGGCACCTCGTGGGGCGGGGAGGGGCCCCTGCTGCACACGGGGCGCCAACACTCGTCCCTATAAGGGTTAGGGGGGTCCTGGGGCACAGAGCCTGTCGCATAGGGCGCTGGGACCCCGGATGCTTCGTCCTAGGACACCAACAGGGAAGGAGGCGTCCCCAGGGTGATGGAGATGCAGGGATCCCTGGGGTGTTGGGGGATAGGGACCCCAGAGGGCAGTGAGGGTCCCCAGTTGCACAGAGGGATCCTACATGGTGCCAGCCCTGGTCCCCATAAAGTTTTGGGGGTTTCTGGGGAGTTAGAGGACAGGGAGCCCGTGGAGCAGGAAAGGTCCCCTGCTGCAGACAGGGACCTCAGAGAGTTGGACAGGGGAGGGAAGGGACTCTTGGGTGCTGAAGGAAGCTGTAGGGTTGGAGTGCTGGCCCCCATAGGGTTTGGGGACAGTTTCAAGGATTCTGGGGGGGGTCAAAGACCCCTTCACAGATGGATGGGGATCCACAGGGTGCTGGAGAGCCAGGGACCACCAACCTGGAAGGTCCCCCAAGATGCCAGAACCCCTGCACTGTGGGGTGACAGCCAGGTCCGCAAGTTTGTGTGTCCCCCATCTGGGATCACCTCCAGAGAAGGTTCGGGGGAAGCTGGACACAGGACTCCAGGCTGCAGCTGTCACATTCTTCCCATCATCCCACTCCCTTTTCCAGCCAGCCCACTGAGCTTTTGGGGACCCTTTCCTGCACCAGAACCTTTTCAGGCCATTCCCATATCTGGAAAAAAATTAACACTAGTAATAGTAATAACACTACTAGTAGTGCTAATAATACCTTGTTTCCATCCTAAAGCTAATTTCTTTTAAAGATGGGGTAAAATAAGGCAAAGAGTTAGGTGATGCAGAGATAAGTCAGGAATAATGGATGTTGCCTTCAGTGTTTTTAAAGAACCCACAGAACAATAAGGAATCTTTGCAGATGCTTTATTGAGAAAAAAAGATACTGCTGAGACCTTGCAAATAAAACCTCCTCCACACCAAAACTTAAGCTGTGCTTGAAGTGCACCAGGGAGATTTTTCCAGACTATGGAGGATGTTGAGGAGGAGAAAGCAGCGGGGCTGGGGCTCTAGCAGGTGGTGTTCCGGCGGGGAATGCGGCGGTGGGCCAGGTCCCAGCGCACGCCGAAGCGCAGGGAGTCGCGCTTCTTCATGGTGGGCACCTCGTACGGGTTGGGGACGCAGACGGATTTCTGCTCCCGGCGCGGCAGCCCCGTCTGGAGTATCTGCCTGTGCACGGCCCTGCGCAAGCTCTCGTGAGGATCCTGCCCGGGAAAGCTGTATCTCTTCCAGTCTTGTTTATATTTTTTTAATTTGGCCACTGGGTCAGTTCTCTTCACTTTAGGAGCCTTTGGAGCGATGTAGTTCCTGGCTTGCCTTAACATGGCATAATTGGATGCAGTGTTGTTTCCAGAATCCCCAAGGAGAGAGCAGAGGCTGTCCTCATGGGACCTGTTACCATCATCATAGTGCAGGTTGTTCTCCAAGGTGTTTCTTCTGGCCTCTCTTTTGGAGATAGGGTCACTCACAGAAGCCCTGGAATGCCCCAGGCTTCGTGGCTTGGCCTTCGGTGACTCGTGGGAGACCTCCACCGTTCCATCGGGTCTGTGCCTCAGCACCTTCCTCTTCATCACCGGCCTCCTGGATCCCATTTGATCCGTGGGAAAGGATGGCCATGTGCCAGAAAGGATGCATAAGTCAGCATAGGGATCATGACAGGAACACCACAGACCCTCACTGCCTTTCTGCCAGGTGCGCAGCTGGCTCAGATAGGCTGCCAGCTCTTCCTCACTCTCTGTTCCAAGCAGATCCTCCATGGTTCCCACTAAACTGGGTGGATTCTGCAGAAAAAGAAACCAGGGTTAATTTATTGCAGTACATTCAGGGTGGCTAAAGACGTCAAAGGGGCTCTGACACTCAAGTTTTTGGGTTCAGGGGTATTGATTTAGGTTGGGGGTATCCTCAGTGCTCTGCTAAACCTCCTGCCGCCAGCAGAAGTAACACAAACACAACCCCAGATTTCTAGCAGGAATTCAACACTAGAATTAATATTGTGATAAATGAAGTACAGATGGAAAAACACAGGGCAAGCCCCATGCACTGGGAGAGAGATTACCTTGTACCTCTGCTTCTAAATCCACAATATTTAGTCATAACTTAATCAAGAGACATCCAAGATGGTGTTTTACTTCCAGAAGAGGGAAGGGCTCAGTGCAGTGTGTTCAGATGCTCATTTATGAGTGGAGATAGTAAACCTCCAGCCCGGTGACAAAAAGGGATCCAGACACAGATCCCACTCTCAGCATGGGTTTAGGATTTCTTTAGGGGGTTTGAAAAGCCACAAGTGTTGCTGATGCTGCTGGGAACAGTGGGAGCAGATGGTGGGGCGGGATGAGTGGCAGCCATCAGCACGCTGTCTGCAGTGGGGATGCAGGTGTGAAAGTGAAGGGGCTCCGTGACGGCTCGCTGGGAACGTGCTGCTGCTGACGGAGCAGATCCCGTCAGCTGGGGGAAGAGGAGTGATTGAATAGTCCAAAAAAAGAGATCTGAGTGAGATGAAGCTGCCCCGAGCTAAGCACCAGTGCCCCTGCCCTGCCTGTGCTCCCCTGAAAACACCAAGGGGCTCAGACAATAAAGACTTACTGTTGATAACAGTTATTTTGCAGAACAAACCTAGATATCTAATAAAAACCACATGAAAATGCAAATCACCGTTTTTTTCTTTCCCTGCAGACGCCAAGGATCCACCAGCAACAACCTGACACTCCAAGGTGGTGGCTATGGCTGAGGGGAACACAGCTACTGACCACGAGCAGCTCCTGAGGAGGGTGCAGGAGCTGGAAGTGGAGGTGAAGCGGCTGCAGGAGAAGCTCCAGGAGGACAAGGAGGGTGCTGTGAGGAAAGAGGCTCCTCCAGCTCCTGGGAAAGGCAGGAAACGCCAACAACGGCCCTTTGATTTCAGTGCCCACAGCCGCAGACACGTGGCACTGCGCATTGCCTACCTGGGCTGGGGCTACCAGGGCTTTGCCAGCCAGGAGAACACCCCCAACACCATCGAGGAGAAGCTCTTCGAAGCCCTGAAGAAGACACGGCTGGTGGATGACAGACAGACGTCCAACTACCACCGCTGTGGACGCACGGACAAGGGTGTCAGTGCCTTTGGGCAGGTCAGCATCCCCATGAAGGTTCCTGTTGGTTTTCCTGGGTGGGATGGAAATCTGATGGGATTACTGTCCCATGGCACAGCTTGGATTTGTTCTTTAAAAGCCATCAGCTCTTAACCCTGGAAATTAACCTGGCAATAGCTTTCTGCACATGCACATGAAACCTTTTGAGTGCCATTTCCCCCCCATATTAGTTGTCTTCCAGGGCCCTGTTTTAAGAAGATAAAACGTGTTTTTAAGCTGCAAATTCCCCAGTAGCTCGGTGATGCCCTGCCCTTGGCAGGGCCCTCTCAGCTGATTTAACTTGCCAACCCTACAAAAACCCAAAATCTCCAGGAACTGGCTCACTTCCTGCAGCATCAGGCAGCTGAATTCCTGCACAGAAGGGTCTGAGGGGAGCTGCAGCCAGCGGAAGGGAGCGTGGGAGTGGGAGCTGGAGGGAGGGAAGCAAGTTGGCCTGCTCGGTGGGCATGGAGCCATCCGGCTGGCTGAGACACTGGGGAGAGAGCAACCTTGGTGCCTTCACCACAGGGCTGGGTCTCCTTTCTTCCCTCTCAGCACAGAAAGCAAAGCTGGTATAGGTTTAGTTTCAAATGGCTGCTCTGCTCTCCTTCATGGATAAGACACATGAAATCAGGGCATTTGGTGCCTTCTCTTGCACCACTTCAGCACACAGCACCCACGGTGGGAATGAACTTGTTCCCACACCAGGCTTCTTGGCCAAGCAGGCTGTTACTGCCTTCAAGTCATCACCTCCAGCTTGGGGAAAAAAAAGTACATTATAACCCAGTGACTAAAGATGAAGCCATTCCGAGACCGTGCTACGTAGGCAGCCTGCAACTTTCCCTGTTTTATTAATGGAATCCATGGCATCTGCTCGGGTCCTCAGAGGCACTCACAGCTCTGCCATGGCAGGATTGCCTGATTGAAGCCACCTTCATCTGTAGGAGATCCTGGATTTATTTCCCAGAGATGTGGGAAGACTTGGCTCCACACGCTGCTGCACCCATCCATCCACGCTCTAATCCTGGCTTTCCTCATTTCTGCAGGTGATCTCCCTGGATCTCCGCTCCAGCCTGCCGGAGGGGCAGCAGCAGCTCAACGGCCACGAGGGTGAGAGGCAGCAGGAGGAGCTCCGCTACACCCACATCCTGAACAGGGTGCTGCCACCCGACATCAGGGTGCTGGCCTGGGCCCCCGTGGGGCCAGAGTTCAGCGCCCGCTTCAGCTGCCTGAGCCGGACCTACCGGTACTTCTTCCCCTGCGCCCAGCTGGACGTGGCCCTCATGGACACCGCGGCCCAGCGCTACGTGGGCACCCACGACTTCCGCAACCTCTGCAAGATGGACGTGGCCAACGGGGTGCTCAACTTCCAGAGGACGATCCTCAGTGCCAGGGTGACGTGGGTGGATGGAGGAGAAGCCAGGCCACGGGATCCCTTCCGGCTGTGCCAGTTCGAGGTGACAGGACAGGCGTTCCTGTACCACCAGGTGCGCTGCATGATGGCCGTGCTCTTCCTCATTGGCCAGGGCATGGAGAGCCCCGATGTCATTGATGAGCTGCTTAATGTGGAGAAGAACCCCCGGAAACCACAGTACAGGTAGGGATTAGTCTGGAAAGCCCAGTGGGCTGCTCTTCAGAGCAACAGCTGTGCCTGGAGTGCTGCTGGTAAGCCATGCCAGCACTTGAAGAAGTCTCATGCATGGAAACAGGCTGCTAGTGGCCTCACTGGAATGTATCAACAACAGAATGTATCTGTATGTGCTCTTAAGCAAAGTTTTGATAGCTATAGTCCTCGGTATTTGGTAAAATTATGTCACTTTTTACTCAGAAAGGAAGTTCTGTGAAGGTTAGGGCTGGTTTTGGGAGATCCATTATTCTTGGTCTCATCTCTTGTCCTTGTTCCCAGCATGGCTGTTGAGTTCCCCCTGGTCCTGTACGACTGTGAGTTCCCAGACCTGCAGTGGCTCTATGACCCAGAGGTGCAGGGCTTCAATGTGACACACTTGCAGCAGCTCTGGGCCAGCCACGCTGTCAAAACCCACGTGCTCCGGGACATGTTGGCAGGGCTGGATGCTGCTCCCATGGCCACCACAAAAGGTACAGGGAGTTTGGGGAAAATAACTTGGAATCCTAGCAGAGTTAGATGGGATACTGGGAAGAAATTCTTCCCTGGGAGGGTGGGAAGGCCCTGGCACAGAGTGCCCAGAGAAGCTGTGGCTGCCCCATCCCTGGAAGTGTTGAAAGCCAGGCTGGACAGAGCTTGGAGTAACCTGGGATAGCAGAAGGTGCCCCTTCCCATGGGAGGGGGTGGAACAAGTAAGCTTTAAGATCCATTCTAACACAACCATCATGGGATTCTGTGAATTACAGAGGATTAACTGGTTTAAAAAAAAAAAAAAAAAAAGGACGGGGTAATTAACTGTTGTTTTCCATGATGTCACAGGTCCAGGGAGCAGCCTGGTGCCCTGGGGTGAGCTGCAGCCCCCACTCCACAGCCAGATCAGCGGCTTTGTGGAAGGGGTCCAAGCCCGCACGTACAAGCCCCTGCTGGCCCGGCCCAGATGCGAGGGGCTGGAGGCCCGGATCGAGCACTTCGTGCGGAGGGGCCGCATCGACCCGCCCCAGGGGCCGGGGGTGCCGAGGGACTGGGCTGGGGAGCCCCCCGAAGGCAAGCGGGGCAGCAGTGCAGCCCCCGAGCAGCTGCCCAAGAGAATCTGTATGGACACCGAGTGATGGGGCACCTCGGCGTGGGGCCAGCTGACACTTCACCCCTTTTTTAAATCACTGTTATTGAACAAAAAAGCGTTTTTTCAGTGCTATTTTTTTATAAATCTGAAGAAAACCGGTGTAAGGGTGGTGTGTTCTGGCTTGGGGGCAATGGGAGGGGGCTCAGCGNCGGCGAGGCGGTGTTGGGGGAGCGGCGCGGGGCTGGCCCGGGTGGTGCGTGGTGCCTGCGGGAGCGGGCGCGCGACGGCGGCTCTGCGGGCGGAGGAGCTGGCGGAGAGACTGCGGAAGAGCGAGGAGCAACAGCGAGAGGTGAGCGGAGTGCGGGCCGCTGGGCCCGGGGTCCCCGGACTACAACTCCCGGCGTGCACAGCGCGGGCGGTCACGGGGACTCGCGGGTGAGGGGGATCGGGTGGGATGGGAGAAAAGGTACCCAGTTCCGCTCGCTGCCGTGGGCGGGGACGCTTTCCCTTATCCCAGGTTGCTCCAAGCCCTATCCAGCCTGGACTTGGACACTCCCAGGAATGGGGCAGCCACAGCTTCTCTGGACAACCTGAATCAGGGCCTCACCACCCTCCCAGGGAAGAATTTCTTCCCAATATACCCTCTAACTCTGCCTTTGTCGGTGTGAAGCCATTCCCCCTTATCCTGTCGCTCCAGGCCCTTGTCCTAAGCCCCTCTCCAGCTCTCCTGGAGCCCCTTTAGGCACCAGAAGGGGCTCTAAGCTCTCCCTGGAGCCTTTTCCAGGTGAACACCCCCAGCTCTCACAACCTTCCCTCCCAGCAGAGCTGCTCCATCCCTCTGCTCATCCTGGTGCCTCCTCTGGCCTGGCTTCAGCAGCTCCAGGTCCTTCCTGTGCTGGGACCCCCTAGCTGGAGGCAGCTCTGCAGGTGGGGTCTCANCGCGGGCCGCCATTGGTCAGAGCGGCTGTCGCTCAGTAGGCGGCGCCTTCCCATTGGGCAGCTCTCCGCGGTGCNAGGCAGCTCTGCAGGTGGGGTCTCACCTGAGCAGGGCAGAGGGGCAGAATTCCCCTCCCCTGTGCCCACGCTGGGGGCTCAGCCCAGCACAGGGGGGCTCTGGGCCAGCCCTCACCCCCCAGCACCCCCAGTGCTTCTCCCAGAGCTGCTCTCCAGCCCCTCATCCCCAGCCTGGATTGATCCTTGGGGTTGTCCCGACCCGGTGCAGCACCTGCCTTTGGCCTTGTTGAACCTTACGAGATTCCCCAAGGCCACTGACTGAGCTTGTCCTGATCCCTCTGGATTCCACACCGTTCCTCAGTCATAGAGCAGGAGCACATGGAAGGCGAGCACATTGCTGCAGGTCACAGTGCAGGTTTGTGTGAAAGCCAAGAGCTGTTTAAACCTCACCACCGGTGTCTCATTCTCTCCCCAGATCCCCAAGGACCCGACACAGCGATGGCTCCGGGAACTCACCGCACTGAGCCAGCAGCTGCAGCAGGTTCACCCCAACGTCCTGGCCAAGATGCTTAGGCAGAGAACTGTATACCAGAATGAGGAGATTGTGGTGATAGACAAACCCTATGGGCTCCCTGTGCATGGTGAGGGCGAGTGGGGAATGGAAATGGCTCTGTGGAGCTGACAGGGATCCTCTATCTCTGTCCTTCCTTGGGGTTTTCCTTCCCAGGGAGGGTTCCAGGGGCTTGGTCACTGTCAGATCTCGGCCTTCCTGTCGCATTTTGGGGTTATTTAGGGTGCATGGGGTGTACGAGAGGTGAGACTCCTTGCTGCCCTGGGTCACGCAGGTGGCCCCGGTATCAAGAACTGCATCGCTGATGTGCTGCCCATTTTGGCCAAGATGCTGGAGAGCATGAAAGCTGAGCCCCTCCACCTCTGCCACCGGCTGGACAAGGAGACCACGGGTGTGATGGTGCTGGCACGGAGCAAGGAGGCAGCGGAGAAAATCCGTCTGCTCTTCAAAACTCGTCAGGTGGAGAAGATCTACTGGTAAGAAAGGTTTGGGTGAAGAAGGGGCTGTAAAAAGTGTTTAAAAAAAGGGTGAGGGGACAATCCCTGGGGGTGTGGGGGCTTTGTGGAAGTAGGGGGTGTTATTTATCTCCCCCCTTCAGCACCATTTTATGGGACTGGGTCATGGGAGAGGGGCTGAGGGGAGAGTTCCCATCCTGTGAGAGCAACACCCCGCAGACTTTTGCTTTCCCTTTCCAGGGCAATTGTCCTGGGGGACCCAGACCCTGTTGAGGGCATTGTGGAGATCCCCATTGTGGAAAAGGAGGTGCAGAGCCACCAGTCCCACTACAAGGTGAGTCGCACGTTCCCTCAGTCACCATTCAGTCCCAGCACCCCCTCCTGCCTCCCCCAACTCCCCCTCTCACCACCCTTCAGATGACACTGGCTCCCAACTACCGCCTGTGTCCGGAGGATGGGAAGGTGATGAAAATCCGCAAGAACAGGAACGCTGAGAGGGCGGTGACTCGGTACCGCCAGCTGGCCAGTGCCTCTGCCTGCTCACTGCTGGAGCTCCAGCCCATCACCGGTCAGTGAGGCTGTCCTGGGGCTGGACCTGCTCTCTGTGCAGTCAGCAGCAGCTCTGGAATGGGGAATTGTCATTAGACATGACTGGAATCCTTTTTGGGACAGAGCTCTGGGAATAAGCCTTGCTGGGGGCATGCTTTGCTCCCGAGCTGTTTGCTGGCTACCAGCGATTTCAGCACAGCTTTGTCCAGCACTGAGGGTGGTGGGTGCTGAGGCCTGGCACAGCTGGATGTCACCTTTCTCTTCTTCCCCTTTTCTCCTCAGGGGTGAAGCACCAGATCCGGGTTCACCTGGCCTATGGCTTGGGATGCCCCATCCTGGGGGATCACAAATACTCACACTGGAGCAAACTGGCACCCCAGGTAAGGCAGGTCTTGCACTGGGGAGCTGTTGGAGCTGGATACAGCCCCTTGTGTCCCCCAGCTCCTTGTGGGCTGGGGGTTTCAAGTCCCAGCTGAAAAGCTGTAATTTTGAAGGGAACAATTTCTGTCCTTGCTGCAGAAGCTTCCTGAGCTCACCCTGAGGAGGCTGAAGCTGGAGCAGAGCAAGGCTCGGCACCTGCCCCTGCACCTGCATGCCCACCGGCTCTGCCTGCCCCTGGGCCAGCCCTTAGACTTTGTCTGCAAGCCACCCCTCTTCTTCCAAAAAACCCTGAGGAAGCTAGAGCTGGATATCCCTAAAGACTGAGAAGGCAGGACTGGAATGGTGCCATGTATCTCCACATCTCCAGCACATGGCAGCAGCTGTGCCCACCTTGGAGCCAGTGGTGGGGTGAAGCCTGCAGTTTCTGTGCTGGTGCTGATGTTGCTGGATTCAGACTGGGTGCCAACATGTGCTTCTGGCCCAGGAAAGCAGCTGGACACACTGAACAGCCTCTAGTTGAGATGAACAAGACTGGGTGGAAGTTGGGCTTTGCCTGATTTGTGTTTTGAGCTTGTCTCTGGGCAATAAAAGCTCCAGTTCCCTTGAGGGAAAGTGTTGTGTGTCTCTGTGCTCTGGCCTGGTGGGATTCAGTTCCTGTGTAGGTTTGAGCAGACCTGGTTCCAGCCCCTCCCACATTTTGGAAATGTCACTCATCTCTCCAGAGTTGTTTAGTTCAGAGTCCTTTTATTGGAAAATCCATCAAAAGTGTAATTTGGCAGTGGCTCTAGTTTTTTGGTTTTTTTTTTCTGTGCTGAGAGACTGCACAGAGAGCTCTGTGGCTTGGCTGGGCTGAGCAGCTCTGAGACTGCCCCTGCTCTGTGCTGCCAGCAGCATTGGTGTGGGTTTTTCAGCACAGTGCTTCTGGGAAACTGTTCGGTCCCACTGCTCCTTCAGTTACCCTATCCCTTATTTCTAGAACCCCTTATTGGGATCCCCTGCCCTTGGGAGCTTTCCTTGGAGCCAGATTCTTCCCTCTGTGCCCTGAGGAGGCAAGAGGAGGGATTGATGATCTGGGGAATTGTAGCTGATGTTCTGCCTCAAAATTACCTCGTTTGGTGTCTCCTGACCTGTCTGAGGAGCTTGGAGCTGGGCAGTGGGATGTTCTCTGACTCCTGTGGCTGGTTTGGATGCTGGAAAGGACTTTTTGTACCCCAAGGGCCCACCGTGTATCTGGCTGGGGCTTCTTGCTATGGGAGGGCCCAGTTCCCTGGCTCCCTCCTGAAAATAGCTGGGGACCCGCATACCCTCAGGCCACAGCGCCAGAAATCTTTTGGCTGATGAGAGAGGGACATAAAACCACGGGGAGCCAGGAGCGGCTTCGGCCAGGCAGGAACGCTGCCCTGCAGGAATGCTGTGAGGGAGGAAAGCTGCCTTCCCAGCCTGCTGCCTTCCCAGCTCACTGCTGTGGCTGCTGGGGTGGGTTTTTCTATTTCTGTTTGTGAAAAGGTTTCCCCTGTAATTACGAGGTGATTTAACGCCCTGTCTGAGCTGTGTTCACAGCTGCCGAACACAGCACTCAGCAGGGACTCCTCAGCCTGGCAAAGTTGCTCCTTGAGCCACTCACACTTCAGGCAGCCCTCCCTGCATCTCTTCCTCGTTCAAAATGTCCCTCTCACACACGGCTGCTGAGTACATGCTCTCTGATGCTCTGCTCCCGGATCCCAGCAGTTCCCGAGCCAAGGGCTTGCGGCTGGAGCTGCCAAGCGATCGCCTGCTCAAGTTTGTCACCGTGGGGCTGCCCCTCTTGCTCGTCTCACTGGCTTTCGCCCGGGAGTTCTCTGCTGGTGAGTTGTTATGGCTTTTCCAATGTGTTCTTCAGGTCGTGGGCAATCACCAGTGGTGGCTTGGTTATCGTGGCAAACGCCTTGTATACTTGATGGTGTCGTGATCCAAAGCAGAACAGCCTGGAAGTCTGGTTTTAGGAGCTGTTCTGCTTCATGGGTGTTTATTGATTGTTTTTAATGGATCATCATTCACTGGGAGAGCCTGGGAACAGCTGTGCTAACTCCAGGAGCAGCACTGAGTCAATGCCCAGCCTCAGCTGCTTGCGCCCAGCACCTTTGGGTGCCATGGGCTTGTTTCCAAGGAGGAGGAAGAAGAGGAGGAGGGTGCCAGCAGCATGGAGAGATGCATTGTGACCTCAGGCTAAATCTGGCCTCGGCCAACATCCAGCTGCTGTCCCTGAGGATTTGGTTTTACTCCAATTTCTGGCTGGTCAGTCTATAATTCCCTACACTGTGTACACACCACTACACACAAAGGGTTTGTGTTTGGGAAGAGATGGAAAAGTCCTCACTAGAAACATAGCAGCTCCAAAATGACCATGAAAAAGGCTTTTTTAAATTCAAAGCAATGCCTGAGATGTAATTATCCTCCTGTAAGGCATTCGTTCATGGCTATGGAGTGTTCCTCCACCCTCCATGGCTGAGGTTTGCTCTCCTCCTCCTTACCCCAGGCTCCCAGATCAGCTGCTTCTCTCCCACCAACTTCACGGGGAAGCAGTCCGCCTACACCGACACAGCCTGCTGGGACTCCCTCATCCACCATGGCTTTGACGCCGAGGGACATGCTGTCACCAAGTCCCTCTGGGCTCTCAAGGTAGGATCAAAGTTACATCTGGGTGTCCCTGCATCCCATCTGGATGTCCACAGCAAGAGTGACTCCATATCCTCAATGACTGTTCGTCTTCTTTTCCCAGGCGTTCCCCTACTCGCTGCTGGTGGTGGCGGTGCTGATGTACCTGCCCTACCTGCTGTGGCGTTACGCTGCCGCTCCTGCCCTGCACTGCGACCTCCTCTTCATCATCGACGAGCTGGATAAATCCTACAACCGCTCTGTGCGCCTCGTGCAGCACATGAAGAAGGTCCAGCAGGCCAGCGCCGAGCCGGAGCAATTCTGGGAGGAATATGAGAGGTGAGGCCAGGCCAGGTCACTGCAGCCCTTGGAGTCCCTCCATGTGGTGGTGTGGCTGTAGCCAGGATAGACTTGGGTGAAATGGGGCGTGACTCTCACTCCCCCTGTGTCCCTCTACCCCCAGGGCCCGCCGGGAGAGGTATTTTGAATTCCCATTGCTGGAGAGGTACCTGACCTGTAAGCAGCACGCCCATGCCCTGGTGTTCATCTACATCCTGCGGAACCTGCTGCTGCTCCTGTTCCTGGCTGCCACCTGCCTCTACCTGGTCTTTCTCCACCTTAACATCTTTTTCCAGGATGAGTTCAGCTGCTCCATCAAAACAGGGCTGCTCCAGGCAGAGCCGCACATCCCCCTACTCATCCCTTGCAAGCTGGTCTTCTTCTCCGTGTTCCAGATCATCAGCCTCTCAATTGGCAGTGTCTATGTGCTCCTCATCCCTGTTGTCATCTACAATGCCCTGCAGCTCTGCCAGTGGGACAAGGGGCTGCTCTCTGTCTATGAGATGCTGCCTGCCTTTGACCTGCTCAGCCGCAGGATGCTCACCTGCCCCCTCAATGACCTCAATATCATCCTTCTCTTCCTCCGTGCCAATATCTCTGAGCTGACCTCCTTCAGCCGCCTCAATGCCGTCAGCGCCCTGAGGGAAGCCACAGCCAACAAGGAGGACATCGACACTGTCATCGATTTCATGACGCTGCTGGCTGGGCTGGAGACCACCAAGCCCAAACACCAAGCTTGCACCCCTGAGGCTGAAGGCAGTACAGCCCTCTCCAATGGTGTGGCCCTAGGTAGACTTTTTTGGGTATACACAACTGCTTCCCTCTTCTCTTGTCTCCCACACCACAGAATCCCACCCTCAAAATGTGGCTGGACCACCCAAAATCCTTCGCCAAGACCTTAAGGTGTTTGGGGCATAGCTGGGGGTCACTGTGAGGGCTGGCAAATCCTGAAAGGGGTTCTGGCATCCAGAGTGTGATGCTACTTCAATCCAAGGTGTGGGCAGGGGTTGCTATAGGAACAGCAAGCCAAGAGATTGCTGCTTAAATCCAAGCTCTGGGCAAACTGCGGGGCTGGGAGGGTCCCTGTTTTTGGCAGCTCATCCTGCTGGGAGTGGAGTTGGGAGTTTTAAATCCTGGGGGACTGATGCCAAGGATGCCATGCCCACCCCCTTCTCCTGTTCGCATGGCACTGGTGGGCACAGTGAGGCTGTGTGTGGAGATGGGTTCCAAGATAGAGCCAGATTCTCAGGACCTGCACTGCTCTCTCTCCCATGTGCTTTGGGTTTTGGGGAGATGGATGCCTCCTTTGGGGTGTCACAGGGACCCCTGGCACCCATGGCAGGTGGTTTGCAGGCTGTGTGAGACAGCCCCACAGGTAGGAGCTGAGAGGTCTGGGCTTCATTCCTGACCCTGAACACATAGTCTGAATTATGGTTTAAAAAAATCCAGAGACTGAGCTGGATTCTGCATCCTCGTTACCATGGCAACCCAGGGCCAGCACAGCTGGCTCCTGGGCCAGTTACTCAGTGCTGGAAAAAGCCCAGATCCTAGTCTGCCATTGCCCAGCTAATTAACTGCCTGCTCTTCCCTCCTTATCTAGAACCAAAGCCTGGAGTGGAAACGATGGGAAAAGCCTCACGGGACTCGCTCGGCTCTGCCTGACCCAGAAGCAGACAGCAGATCACAGATCCTGTGATCCCAGGATCCACTTTTCTGACACAGCTATCCTGCAGCAGCCAGGCTGAACCCACTTGTGCTTCCTGCACCTGGCCTTTCCCTTCTTATGTACATTTGTTCAGCAAAAAAGGGTTAAACAATCCATGTTTTGTGCAGAATCTCTCGGGTCTCTTATTCTAAGTGCTGGGTGCCACGCTGTGCCTCTTCCACACAAATTTCCTGGCTCTTATGGCAAGAGGTGGGGAATGGAGGATTAGGAATGCTCCTCTGAAGGAAAAAAAGGATCCAGGAATGAAGTGAGGTGGTTTACTAACTGTTTATTAAGAGAGGAAGGTGGAAGGCAGCCCTCCACAGCTCCCTGTCCCAGCCCAGCCTTAGTGTTTGGGTGTGTTTTTTTGGCAGAGCTCCTCTCTCCCCCTCTCCACCCTGCAGCTGGAAGCTGATCCCTGGATCCTGTGAGCACCCTGCCCTGGGGATCAGCAGTCCGTGCCCAGAGAAATGGGGTTTCTGGGGGGCCAGGACCAGCTCCATGGCCAAAGCAGCAGCAGTGAGGGGTTTAGCTCCCATGGGTGTGTCCTGCTGCTTCTCCTTACATGATTTTTCATATATTTAATTGTAAACTGTCTTTTTCCCCTTCCCCCACCCCATAACCTTGGCTTGAGTCCACAGAGGAGATGGAAAGTTGTTTAATTAATAAGGTAGTAATGAAGTCTCTGATTCCCTGGCTTGAGAAAGGACAGTGCCAGGAGCCATGACTGCTTTGCCAGAGGCCTGAGCTCACTCATCTCCCTAATTTAGGAGATGGGAGTAGTATTATCCCTAATTTATGGAGCTGGGGAGGAGCAGCAGCTCCCTCCCTCCAGCAGCGTTCCCTGCAGGGAGGGTGTCCAAGAGGAAGGGGGGTGCAGGCAGCCCCTGGGGGTTGTAGAGGGGGCAAGCCTGGTACTCACAGGGCCACTCTGCCCAGGCATAGCGCAGGCCCAGCACCAGCATCCTGCAGCCACTCAGGGCCAGTGTCACCATGTGGGAGCCTACTGCCACCACTGGTGCTGGCAGCCACTGGCACGGGGATGCCTGGCTAGAGCAGCACACCTGAGGAGGAGAGAAACCCTCATCAGAGTTGCCCTCCCTTTAGCAGCTCTTCGGAGGGGATATCCCACTCCTCACCTCAAATGCCTGTGCATCCCTCTGGCGGCAGATGAGCTCCTGGCTGTAGGTGACATTCAGCAGCCCCCTGGTCACCTCCAAGATAGCCCGGGTGGGATACGGTCCCTGGAACACAACATCCTTGTCCCCATAGGCTACGGCCCTGGCACCCAGCAGCAGTCGGTGTGCCACATTCTGCTTGTCCCGGGGGTGGATACTGCCCAGAAGGAGAAGGAAGATGGGGTTGGTACCCAAAAACTCCATCCCTACACCCTCACCCCAGCCCAGGCCTCACCTGCCATAGGGAGAGTGCTCATCACCCAGATCCATGGCTACAGCCATGAAAGTGCTGGGCATCCTGACATTGGGAACAACCCCCAGGTCAGCTGTTTGGTGCCAACGGAGCCGGGCAAAGCTGTCATCTGCACTCTGATGGCGGTACGTGGACAGCTGTGACAGGGGAAATGGGGGAATGGCTCAGATCCCAGACTGGTCACTGTGGTCCCTGATTGGGATTTTCAGCACTTGGCAGGATGCATCCATGTGTTTACAGTGTCCTCTTCCTGGGCACACCCCCAGCACAACCTGCCTCTCACCCCCCACACCTGCACAAAGCCAAAGGGGAGAAGTGGCTCCGTCTGTCCGGCTGATCCAGTGTGGAACGCCCGGCGCCAGTCAGCAATGAGTGCAGGGAAGGTGCAGTTGTACTGGTCTGTGTTCAGGTAGATATTGGCCTCACCTATTCCCCAAAGAGAGGAGCTGGTGAGAGCTCACTGAGACAATGAGGGCTGCTCTGCCCCGGGGGACAGCAATGGGGGCTCACCCTGGTACCAAGCGACACCCCGCAGGGTCATGTTGAGCAGTGGGTGGATCATGGCATTCCAGAGCACAGAGGGCGTTTCTGGGCCAGAGAGATGCTGATGTGGGGAGGTGCTGGAAGACAAAGCTAAGTTTAAGGGGGGTGCAAAGCACAAGGTAGGCTTTTGGTTAAAGCAAGCACTATGCCAAGGGAGATCGGAGGACCCTCCCTTCCCCCTTTACCCACCCAGATGTGTCTTACACTCTTGGCATGGGAAGGGCTTTTATCCAGAGAGGGCATAATGATGCATAGAGGGGCCTGTGAGGCTTTGGGAGAGGAGGTGGGGTGGAAAGGGATGAAGCATGGCACTGGGCAGGAGGTGTTTCCACAGCACGTTCTCTCACCTCCCCGTGTCCTCTGGGAGCCCACATGCCTGCAGAACCCGGCGGGAGGACCAGGCCTCGATGGGTGTCCCTCCCCAGGCCACCTCCACCAGCCCAATGGGGGACCCCAGAGCCTCATACAGGGAGCGCCCCAACAACCAGCACACGGCCGAGAAGTAGGTGAAATTCCCGTGGCCCAGGTTTTCTGCTCAAGAAACAGCAAAGGGAAGCAGTGGGGAAAAAGCCATTTCCAAGATCTCTTTTGGAAGCACATTTACTCACCAGCTGTTGGAATGGACCATGGCAAGTTAATCTGCTCCAGGTCCTCCAGCTCCACATCAGAGCGGGCAGGCGCCGCAGCAAAGATACGGACGTAGGGATAACGAGCGGCAGCAGCGAGCTCCTGGCTGGCATTGGCCACCTGAAGAAGGGCCAGGAGCATGCAAGGCACTTCCCTGCCTGATCCCTACCTGGTCCTGCCTGGTCTGTGCTGTGGGGCCTTACCTGCAGGACTGTCATTGCCATGTTGCTCTGCCCACTGCAAAGCCACACATCTCCAAAGTAGATGTCCCACAGTGTCACATTCTCCAAGCCCTGCTCAGCCATCAGTGCATAGGGACCACCCCGATCCATTGGGTCCAGGACAGTTGTCCAAGTCCCAGAAGGTCCTGGAAGAAGAGGATGGTGCTTATCTTCCACCACCCTTATGATGGCCTCAAGATCTTCACCAGGATGTTGGATGAGCAGCCAACAACCAGTGGGGAAGGACAACCAACAGGGAAAAGCTTCCCCACCACAGAGATAGGTTGAGGAAATTGATTTCAGAAGCTCTCTGGCATCAGAGGGACCTTCCTCCTGCAGGAATTTATGGGTTAAAAAAGAAAACCTGGAAAACAAATGTGTGTCAGAGCAGAAGCTGATGGGAGAAACTGGGATTACAGGAGCAGCTTGGTGTGTGTGACACTGAGATGTCTCCAGCTAATTTTAGAGGCGCCAAATCGAAGCATAAAGATATTCTGCTGGAGCTTAGCGTGGATTCTCTGGCTGGATCCTGCAGATCTCCTGGATTGCTGCTCTCCCACAAGATACCTCCAGGCTCTTCATCTCATGGAGGTGCCCCTGGGCAGCACTTTTACCCTCCAAAGGTGATGAGCTCCCTCCCAACACTTCAGGCAGGGATGTAGCTGGGATTTGAGGTGCCCCTGAACCTTTCCAGCTCCAGGATGGCTCTGCTTGCACAGACAACATCTTTCAGGGCTTAGAGATCCCACAGGATCCTCCAAGGGGACACAGATCAAAAAAGAAGCCGGGAGTGCTCTGGAGATTCCTCACGACCTGGTTTAGACAGGGAGAGAAGCTAAATTCCTCCTCTCCCCTCCACAGCCTCATCGCTCGGCTCCAGCCTGTGCAGTGCCACCCACTCCAGCAGCAGCTCAGCTCCCGCTGGGCACCCACGGGATTGCTGCTGGGAACCAAAGTGAGCAAAGGCTGGCACTGCTGGGGAGGGGAATGGCTGAACCCCCCCACCCGGGCTCCTGGAGATGTCACCAGCACCTCTGCAGCCCCAGGGCAGCAGTGTGACAAACACAGGGGTGATGACAAACCCTGTCTCACCCCACCATTGGCTCCGATCTGGGCTTGGACAAGTTCTTTGGCCACCAAAACCATTGCCCCCAGTTTCTAGTGGAATGCTGGGACTGACCTTTAACCTGTGCTGTTTTCTCCATGATGATGAGGCCGCTGGCCTCTGAGAGAGTCACGGTCACCATGGCCCCCAGCTCCCCATGGCCCCACACCACAGCCCCTGATGGCTTCCTCTGCAGCACCATGTGGTCACCATAGTAGGAGGCAAAGCTGAGCATTCCCCCTGGAATCAGCAAACAGTGCAAACATCAGCTCCAAGAGAAAAATTCCCTCAGCATGGCCTCTGAACCCCTCTGAAATACAGATTATTTGAGATCCCACTTAATTTACAGCTTCCTGGTCAGCTTTAAGGTCAGCTTTAAGGTTAAAATCACCACAGAGCTGAGGAAGAGGCAGAATTTAAAGTACACAAGAGGGAATTCACCTCCCAAAGCACAGGGAGCATGTTACATCTTGTATCACACAGATTTGGATACAGATTTTGGTAAAAACTCCTCTAATAACAGCATGGGAGTGTTCCTCCCAGTCCAGCCTTGCTAATGAATGTTCTGAGTTTGTCAAGGGATGGGATGGAAAACCCAGCTGTGCAGCATTGGCAAAGGCACCTTCAGTGGGGACAGAAGCAGAAGGCTCAGCCCT
>VXBI01003771.1:0-32682 GCA_013397375.1 Toxostoma redivivum
ACATATATTTATATATTATATATGATTATATAGTATATATTTATTATTCTATAACAAAAGAGCCTCAGTCTCACTATAAATGTACAACAATATCATTATAATACAGAAATTATAGATATCAGAGGAAGCAAAAGATGAAGCACAAGTAATGGCCTGAGATTCAGGGACTTTCAAATTGACTCAGGTTCTACCTGGATGTTAAACCATTGATGTGCCCGGATAAGTGACTTGTGTTTCTGTGGCTTTTTGTGGTAGAACACTGAGTTTCCCTGGCATCACTGTTCTGCCATTTCTACTATTTGCACTATAAACAACTCAGGCCAGAGTCCCCCTCACTACACATATGATGCCTGCAGCAAAGAAACTCCAGACTATTCTGGGCTCCTAAGCTTTAACATATTATAAACATTGCATCAAGAGTTTGCTAGCAATATCACAGTTACTGGAAATGCTGAAAACTGCTTTTCTTTTCTTTTTTTCTTTCTCACAGACATAGGCACACACACCCCATTCACACAGGCTTTCTTTGGCTGCTATCACTACCACACACTGACCTTTGAAATATGGAAATAGTGCTCAGAAATAAAGCTGGCAGCAACAGCAGCCTGACTGTCATCATTTAAAATCTGAAACAAGTGGGGCCATAGTTTGCAAGCTGTCTTCATAATTACTTGAAGCAGTTGTCACTCTGGCTCTAGTTTGTTCATTACACCCCAAACAAACAGCTGATATTTGTTAAAGCACATAAGCCACTCTGTTGAGGCAGGGTTCTTTATTGTGAAGAACCCTGCAGCTGCAAGTCACATGCAGTTCATAGTATTTCCTGATTTCTTTTGCTTTATTTGCTTCCCTGCCTTACCTTTACAGCAACATCTTTTTTACCAGAGAAAGTTAAGAACCAAACACAATAAGGTAAACATTAGCTGACATAAAGCTTGATAGGCTTAAGGTTTATGACCCAAATCTGGTTCCCATTAAACAAATACTTTTGCTGTTGTAAAGAATGCTTAGCAATAAGAAAGTCATGGATGGAATTTGAGACTTCTGCACTCCAATGAAACAACTGGCTCTTAGAGTTCAGCACCCTCCCTCTGCAGTTGCCTGAGAGGGGATCAAATGGATGGTATAAATCAGAGCAGAATTGGGTGATTTGGGGGAATTTCCTTCCTTTGCTCCTTTGCATCCTGAATATGGAGGCTGTGGCTATTGTTCTCCAATAGTTTATGCTCAACTGGCTGATGGCTGTGATCTTCTCTGATGAGCTACTGGGTGAAAGATTCCCTTTCAGTCTGCAGTTGGCAGGTCTCCATGGCTGCTGGTGGAAATGAAGGAATGGGGAAGGTGTGCAGAAAGCAGAATTGGTTTCCTCTGTGCTGTATGAGGGAAAAATCCTGTCTGATAAGACTGTTTTTGAGCTTGCTCTGGCAACATGAGCTTGAACAAATAAAAACAATAAATGTGCTCCAGTAGGCCAAAGAAGCTGACACAGTCTTGTACAAGACTAAACTTAAAATAAGCTCTAGATGTGTGAACAGAGATCTCAGCCTGGTCATCTTCACAGCAACAGTCACTGAAAGAAATAATAAAATTTCTTCTAAAGTAGAGAAGAAAAAACCAAAATAATGAAGGATATTAAATGTTACATATTTCATTTTGATAGCATCTCTTAATCCCTTTCTTATTACTTTCAGAGAATTTTTATATGCAAAACTTCTGCTTGGCAGTCTTTCAGATTATATGAAAGATGTTATTGGTTGTCCTTGTTGGAGGGGAAGAATAACTGAGATGTTACTGCAACACTTTAAAACGTGCATAAGACAAACAATCAAGGCAAGAAAATACCTTTAAAGGGAGAAAATGTGATTTATTTCAATCCTGTTGAGTTGTAGGTCCAAGCTCATTGGTGGAAACACGAGTCCAGCACTTTATCTAGTCTAACATTTGTGCATCCAGCAAATAAGTAGCAATTCTGAGCTATTTGAGATAATGCTTTTATCTAGACAGACAAAAGATGCATTCCTAGACTGCTAATCAATCTTTCCATTAAACAGGAGACAATGAGAAAAAAAGAAGGAAAGTGAGAGGCAGAAAGTGAGGTGGTCTCATAGGTAGGGATTGTAAAGCCCTGTATTATCGAAGAACTTCAAGGCCAGGGAAGAATTCATGTGTTCTTCTCACAGGAAAGGGGTGAAAAAAGTAAAGCTCAATGGAGTAAAACTGGGTAGGAGGTGGAGCACATTACATGAAGTTTTCCATTCAGTCACTTCCAGTCTTCTGCTAAAAATCTGTAAATATGCACTATGTGGAACAAGTTAGCTTTTCATTATTCACAATTTAGACCTTTAATTTCTCATTATCTTTCCTGCACAGTGGCATATATAGCTTGCTCTCAACAGAGCTTATTTTGTCTTTCTGCTCTTGTTTGAAGCTTTTATACTTTGCATATAAGGGGTCAAGTTAGACCTCTGCTATTTTGACAACCATCCAATAAACCAAGGGTCTGGGAAAAAAAGGGAATGAACAATTAATAATCTCAGCCTAGAGTATTTGCCACAAATGCAATACAGTATTTGCTAAATGGAGATATGTCTATAAGACATCTTTAAGAGATGATGTTGGGAGAACTTCCCAGGTCACAGCTCTCAGCTCTGAAAGGCATTCTGGCCACTCCCTTACTCCACATTGAGATAAATGCCAAGGTGTGAAATGCCATCCTTCCATGCTTGCACTTTCAGGCAAAATAAAAAGGGAATCACGAGGCAAGAAGGGGAATTTCAAAGTGTATTACCCATTCCCAGTCTACAGTGTTAGGGACAGGACTGCAGGGAGTATCTGTGCCTTCCTGCTCCGCAGGCTAGACATGATCACTGTGACCTTGTCTCTGAGGGCACCAAGCCAGTGCTGCAGTGGGTTATCTGCCAATACAGACAGAGACAGATTGCTTTTCTCCTGATGGCAGTTTTCTGTAATTCTGCCCAAACAAAAGAGTTTTGGGGTTTTTTTCTATTTCTACATAAGTTAAACCATGCTCAGCACTAACCACATAGCAAGGATGCAGAAATAGCAATAATGTCATGGGTTAAACTTGCAAAACTATTTCATTTGTTTAATGATGCCGTCCCAAGTATCAGTGAATTGTTTGTGGGAAGGGTGAGGTAGAAACATGATGCTTCAGTAGATAACCCAAGCTGAGTAATTTATTACAAGGCATGAGCTTCCACTTGCATCCATCCTGTGCTTCCTGGCTTTTTTATATGCATAAATTAAGCAAGTTTCATGGGAGGTTTGGCAAGCCTGGCAAAATTTTCCAGCAGAAGATTTTCAAATTATTTTCCTTAGCAGCTCTGCCAGTAAGTGCAGTCACTGAAAAGATAGCAGAATGTTTGTGAGGAAAGAGTGACAGCAGAGTAGCAGTCTCCTAATACCCTTCTCCAGACATGCCCTTCTGAAAACTTTTTATGCTGGGAAATTTTAAAAGCAGGGGTTACAGCTGTTGAAGATCAAGGGGGACATGGCAGTGTAAAGGGCTGCCAGAAGAGAGAGGTACTGGACATAGAACTGATCACCAAACTGAATCTTCTATAGAAAATTTAAGATTACTGATTGAAAGACTGAGGCAGTACTATAATGATATAGAAATGCATGTTAAAAGATAGTGTTAAGCTGTCCAATTTCTTTCCTTTCAGTGTTTCCTTTGTCTCATTAATTGAACTGTCTGCTCATACTGAGAAAAACATCCTAAAGCTGTTGCTACTTCTAGGTGGACCTAGGGCAGTCAAAAGTAAAAAGCTTCTTAATAAAACAATACTGCAACCAGTGTGTATTGAACTCTTAGCATCTGGTTTATACTTGCATGAAATACATTTTAGGAGGCAAAGTCTGAAAAGCAAGTATCTAACAGGGAATTTAATTTTTCCCCCTGTTTTCTTATTTTCCCTCTGTTTCCTGAATATATTGTATTAAATATTTTACAAGATAGACAACTGTTGTCCCTCAATTTAAATCCTGGCAAAAGAGCATTAGAAAAAGTGACAAGACTATCACTCAAACAAAAGGGTCACACTAGTGTCTTGTTACTTAGTTTTCATGACAAAGATTTCATATGACATTTAATACTCAACATCTTTCAAGAAATATAGTGAAGTGCTCCACCATTTTGACCTTTTCTTACGTCTTTATTTCTGATTGGCTCATCCATTCCTCTCTTTCCCAGGCATTATGGCCCTATCAATCAAGGAAATAGAGATTACAGTCCACTCTGAAACAATGCATATTTAAAGGAGGAACCATTAGGTCCCACATCTTCTGCTGCTCCAAGTTGTTATAAATAGGTTGCTGGAAAATGTTTCCTTTTAATTATTCTTCTCCAGCCTATTGCAACAAATTATACAATTAAATAAATAATAAAGTCTTCAGGATTGGCAGAGATATTGTGTCCACAGCACCTAGCAGCATCCCTAGGCAACGGGTTTGCATGAGGAATGGTTTGGCATGACCAAATAAAGAATGCTAACTGAGGGGCAGCAGCTTTTGTTCATTTCCAGATCAACCTTTGTTCTACACCAAATTTCTTTCTCTTTTGTTCTCGTTCTCTTTCTGCCCTCTCTGTGTATATTTTGGGGGGAGGGCGGGCAAAATTGAAATAACACTTTGAAAATATCCATCTGTAAAAAGTATTAATTAGAAACACCTAGTTCTTTGGTGGCAGTTTTCAACTGCAGATCTCAAAGCACTTCCCAAAAGTGGGAAGAGGTATTTTTAGGAATTCACTGTGTTTGATCCAGAGTCCACTGAGCCAGGAATGGAAGACAATGTTCCTCATTTCCCATGCTGAGTGCTACTCCCTAGGAACCAAATCATTACTGAAATTGCACTGAAAAAATCATGCATTTGGGTTTGCAGGAAGGTAACAGGAAACAATGAGGAACACCACAGAGGACCACCTGCTTCTCTTTTATTCACTGTTGCTGTATTTCCTCACAAAAGAAACAGTGAGTTGTAAACTGCAATTCACAGCAATGACAAATAGATCAAGGGGTTTATGGTCACTAGTGACTGGAATCAGCTCTGAATTGTGCTCTGTGGTGACCAAATTCTTAGCCGCTACACTGAAGATATAGTGAAGTATGATTGAAGTTGCCAGCAGACAGTGCTCTGTTCAAGCAGCTCAGCAAAAAAATTGTATTACATTCATAGGGAGTAGGAAAGGAGCATAAAAATAGGAAATGGACAAATAAGAACTTCAGGGAAGAGATTTTCAAAAATGCACAGACAGATATCAAGAAAGTTTGACTGGAAAACTTCAATCTGAAATAGGGGAGAAAAAGAAACCCCAGGTTTTTCATCATTGCCTATGCAGAGTCAGCAGCATGTATACGCCATGGATACAACCTTGCAGTGAGGGCTGTATTGGGTCTTTAGTCACCTCTTACATGTTGGACTCAGCACCTGGTGAGGTTTAAAGAAGCATAGTAAGCTGTATGATGTTGCAGGCTGTGATGCTGCCTGAGAACCAGCCACAGTCACAGCAGGAGCAGGACCAAGGGAGAGCAGAGGCTCTCTTCTGCTCTCCCTCCATTGCTCAGTTTTTGCTACTCTGGTAGCACAAGAATTGTTGCTTCTTCCAGAAAATGCTGATACTGTTTATTGTGGCTTCTTTCCATCTGAGTTAGGGTGAAGGTTCTCTAAGGATTACTTTTAAAACTTGAACTTAACTAGAAATCTTGCTCTTCCAAACCGATCTCTTTATGGAAACTTGTCAGCTCGGATTAAATTTTCAGCGTGAAAAATTTTTAGAGTTCAAATTGTCAAGGGTTCAAGAGTTTCAAGAAGTCAACAGCCAAAATACTCTTTATAGGGCACTCAGCTGAGATTTTGGAGATTTTAGCTCAAATGTGTTAGCCCTGCTCCAAAAATAGAATCTTTAACTTAAATTATGAGATTCAAACTAATCCTTGCTGATGTGTTGTCCTCCCCTTATCCTTCTCCACCAAAAAAATAATCAAAGCCCAAAAAATCGAACCCAAAAATAATTATTTAAAATAAATATACATCTTATTCTCCATTCGTTCTACTATATGGTTGCTTTTGCTGCTGGATTTCCATGGCCATTAAGGGAACATTTTTGGGCACATTTTATGCACAGAACGAATGTTCTTGTTGCTTGTTCATTTCTCAAGTTGATGGCAAGTATCATCTGAAGTTCCAAAAATCATCACAGCCTTCAACACTCAACATTTTCCGTCTTCTCTCTGCTTCACATCCAGGAGTTATCTTTTTATTAATATATTGTTTATTGTTCCCTAGGTAATAATATCTTAACTCCTTCAAAAATAAAAAAATTAATCAGAAGAGATGTTAAAACTTTTTGTGGCCTTAGAAACAGCTTGTCTTTTTATTTTTTCCATTAAAATACTGTTCAAGAGATGATTTAACTTCATTTCCTGAGGAGTACTTATTTTTTTCATTGTTGCTTTTACATTTTCAGTGTTTCTGTTTGGTTGAGTTGTTTGCTGTGGGTGGTTTTCAGACCATTTTTTTCAGAGCGGGTAAACAAAGTAATCAATGCTGTGCATGACAATCTTATAATAAAAAAGTTTTTCTTCAAAGAAGGTTTATGTGTCCTTCACTAGATAGGGGACTTAGACTAACAGTGAGATGCCAGCTTAACCAAACTTTAGTTAAAATTCAGGTAATTGTTGTGGGAATTTATTCAGTAAATGGATCCCCTCAGCCAAGTGTGTTGGCTACCAGCTCTCCTGTATTTCACTATGTGCTTTTTGAACCCCAGCTGTAGTAATCTCAGGTATCCCATCATTCACCCATCAGCAAAGTTCAAGATCATGATTCAGCTATTTTTAGGCCTCATTCTCCCTGAATCTTGATTGCCACAGATCCTGGAGAAGTGTCCTGGGCAGGGCAAAGGCTTAGCAGAGCAAGAGCAGCAGCGTGCCTCTCCACCCCTGGAGCAGGGACAAGGGGAGCCTTCCCCAAAATGCCGCACAGGAATAGATGACAAGCCTCTCCCTGCAATTCCAACAGCCAAGGATAGAGGCTGTCTGGGCTCTGTGTAAAGCACAGACTCTTGCAGCATATTTTTGTTTTCTTAGTTTGGGTTTTGTTTTGGTATTTTAGGTTTTGTTTTGTTTTTTTTTAACTACAACATAATTTATGTGGAACACTCTGGGACTTGATAGCACTCAGCCTGCAGGCTCATACCTGAGAATGCACCTAAGCATAAATTATTACACAATAATTCAAGCCCTGTCTGGCCTTATTGCTTAAAAAAATTAACTTTGTGATATGAACCAAAATGTCTTGAAATGAAATTGCACTTTTCCAAGAGTTCAACTAAAAGTAAAATAACCCAACCACTCAACAAAAAAATGCAAGTTTTTATGAGTGAGGTAAATATAACTCTCTTTCATCTCAAGGCTTTCTTTCTTCCTTTTTTTAGAAGCCAGAAACTTTGTTGCTTTTGTTCTGCAAGTAATGTGAGAAGCCTTTTAATACATACTCTGGTTTCATCATTCAGAAGCAAAGCAAAACCAGAAAGTTGCATGTGTTCCTGGATTTTACCTTTAATGAAAAATACCTTTTCTACAGTATTTTGTAATGCTAGCAGTAAAGGAATAGTACAGTGTTCTGAAGAAAATACCTAGGAGACAGGAACTTCTCTGCCACCCTCTTTTTAAAAAGTTCCCAACATTAAAGTGGTGCAGGAGTTTCTCAGTGCTGTCTTGGTGACAAACCAGGGGTCTCTGCTCCTCTTAAATTATAATGTGTACAAATACACACCAGCACATAAGGAAACTCTAGGACTGTGCTGACAAGGAGTGCAAGGAAGACTGACTGAACAAGCAGAGACATGCAATATCAGTTAGATTGACAGGAAGGCTTGAGAATTAAAGGTAGTAAGGCACTTGTGACAGGGTGCTTATTTGCTCTTTTATGTCTGCAGGAATGTGGAAAATCTGGCCTTTTACTGGAGAAGTCAGTCTCTCACAGGGTCCAAGTATAGAGCCTTCTTCAGCTCAAGAAATTGTATTGGCTGCATAAGGACATTGATCAAGCAAAGAGTTTCTCATATGTATAATTGCAACTAAAGCAACAGAAATTCCTTTATATATCACTTCAGTGGAAAAGATGCATTTAATTCCTAGGCTAAAGCTCCAAACCCATGTTCATAATTTTGAGTGTTTTTATTTCTTGACTGGAATGATCCTCTCTCTCGTCAGATAAACAGTGGTTAAAGTACTCATACCAATTCATGTCAAGACAGGAAGATTATTTAAAACAATCTATGTCATGTTTAATACACTAAGTCTATGAGTGGTGCCATGGAGTTTATTTTGTAAATGCATAAAATCTGCTTGCAATAAAAAGACTGAATCTGAAAGCATATATTTATTAAGGTAGCCCTAAGGAACCACAACATAGTAACTACTGAGAAGTACAACACAAAAAATAAATAGATGGCTAGAAGTGCTACTGAGTGAAACAAAAAAAGCAAGGTTGTCATTTTGTCAACCTTCTCTGTGCACTGGAATGAAAAAAAGTGCATTTGAATCAGAATCAAAGGCAGAGAAACTGCTGGGTCTGCTCTCTACATGCCTTTGAACCAGCCTAAGCATGCCTCAGTCTAGCTGGGAGACATGCATATACTAGCTTGAGGATTTCACAATTTTGAAAACTAAGGAGCCTTTAGTTTGTGTATTTTGTTTAGTTAAATGTAGCACCATACATAACTTGTGAAAAAGGGTTTTGAAAAAATCTCCATGTAGCTTTCAAAAGCAAGATAGAGAAACACTGATTGATTCATCTTTCCAGTCAAGACACTAGGAAAGCAAACCACTTTCTTTTAGGTGCTACTTTTTAAATGGGATCTTTTCAACATAAACTCTACAAGATCTTCCTGTGGGCTTGCAATAATTCCGTAGTGGACAAGAACTATATGCACTAAGACATCTTGGTCACCATTTTTGGAGGTGCCATAATACAATTATTAGTATCCACTCTCAGGTCTGGAGACAGAGGAACAACGAGGCAGTAAGTGCATCTATGAAATACAAAATAGAAATAATATGCTAATACAAAACAGAAATAAAGGCACAATTTCCACATGGAGAAGAGTCCAATGTGAGTAGCTTGGAAAAAATCAAAAACCTTGAACAGAACGAAGAAAAGAATTAGGTCACTGAGTCTGAGCCAGGAAAAAATACACACAAGAGGAAATTAGAACAGCAGAAGTATTTCATATTAGCTCATCCAAAGATTTAACGTGCATGGGCAGCATTATGTTCTGTCTTCTGGAAAGCTATTATGGGCAGGAAAGATTGTTAGGAATTTCTATGCCATCTCCACAATGTAACCAGTCCTACCCAACAAATTATATATGTGGCAGTATACATATGATATGAAATAGCCTTTAAGCCTGAAAGCTGAATGCTGAACGCGCCTTAATGAGAAACAGCACAAAGCCTACTTGTTAACCCTTTTAATACTGTGCATTACTCACAACCATCAAGACTGAAAATAAATACCCAACATTGTTATTCTCCTCACTGCACATGTGGAAATTTAATTACATCAACATTTTAACACAATAAAATCCCTGCCTCAGATGCTGGAAAGAAGTTGCTGAGTTGCTGTTGTTTCTGAGGATTTTTTTTTTTCCCGGAAGGTGGATGCTGTATAGGACATGATAAGTAACTGCTTGTAGATGCCTTTCCCTGGTGCATGAAGGGCAATAAAGGATTGGAAACAATCTGCACAGAATTACCAAAGGAAAATTGTGTTTGTTCAGCCTGATTGCCACCTGTGATGAAAGACTTGATAAGGGGGAGAACAGTAAATTTATCTTGATTTCCATAAGGCTGTGGACATATTCTTTCACAGTGTCCTCAGAGCTGAGGAGGTGTGAGGAAATGGATGGACAGGAGGTTGGTGGGAAGAGCTGCTGGACTGTTGTGCTTTGAAGAGTTTTACTCAATGGTGCAAAATACAGCTGGGGGTCTATTATGAGTGTGTTCTGTGATTCAGTTCTGGGGCAGTGTATCTAACAGCAGCCTGAGTCATGTGAAGAAAGGCACCATGGATGACACCAAACTGGAGGAAGCTGCTGACATGCTGGAAGGCAGGGTCGTCATTCAAAAGGAACCAAAGTCTGGAGAAATGAACCAGAAAGGTTCATTCAGGCAGAAAGTCATGATGCTGAACAAAGACAAGCACAAAGTCCCCCTGAGATGGAATAACCTCGTACAGCAACAGAGGCTGGGACCTGTCTGGTTAGCAGCTCTGCAGAAAATAATCTGGAGGATCATGGTGGACAAGTTGAACATGAATGAGTGGATTATTATTGCAGCAGGAAGACAAGCAAGAAGTCAAAGGCAGCGTTTATTTCCTTTTACTAATCACTCATGAGCTCTTACCTGGAATATTCTGTATGGTTTGGGACCCATTCATACAAGGCAAATCAGAGAGAGTTCTCTGGAGGGTCAAAGATAGAATAATGGCTAAATTGTAGAAGAGAGAAGCTAAAGGAATTGGAATTTTTAGTTGGGGGAAAAAAGCATAAAAAGGACTGTCCTGCACTGCCAAAAAGGGATCATAGAGGGCAATTCTCAGAGGTGCATAATATAAGGACAAAATGCAGTGAATGATCACACAGTTCAGAAAGGCACATTTCAATAAGAGTAGTAGAGCACTGGATGAGGGGCCATGAGAATAGTGGGTTCTCCTTTCTTTGAGATCCAAAGTACTCACCTGTACAAGGCCCTGAGCAAGCAGACCTAATTTAGGAAGCTGGCCCTGCCCTGAGTGGGAGGTTCACTAGGGGATTACCTTCTGACCTAATTTTTTCTGTGGTTCCATGATACAAAATACTATGTGCCTAAAAAGCCTAAAGCCTGTATCACACACAAACTCAGCTTCACTACCCTGGTGTATGGTTATGTCCCAGCACAAAAACTTGTCATAGCTAGTATCTGGCAATTATAGGAATGCCCATGCTTTTGGAAAAAGCAACACCTATGAAGTGGTTGTAGCCCTTCAAAGGCACTTTGAATTCACAAATCTTATCTTGCAGGAAATATTCTAACCCCTGAGCAACTCACCTCCGTTCAAAAGAGAACTGCTCTGGAATTCATTTTCTGATGCCTCTGTTGAAATAACCCATCATACAAGAAAAAATGTAAGAACTGTACAGGCAAGAAAATAAGCAAGTAGGGACTGACTCTGTAGTCAATAGATTAAGGGACTGAAGTAAGTGAAAAAAGAATTGATGACAATTAGAAAAGGGTAAGATTAGAAGGTCTCTGCTCCCCTGCACTTTCATGTGTTTTATATGTGAGAATCATCAATTAAATTATCCAGGGAGAACAGAAAAACACCTACATCTTCTCTTCCAGCTGAGAGAATTTTTGTACCTGCTCACCAGTCAATAATAAGGGAAAGAAATAGAAAGAAAGTGAGAACTTATGCTGAAGAGGCAGGAGAATTGAATCAGTCCCTTTTTTAGCCATAGACTATTGATGTGATACAGGGTCTGTCCCTCAAATCAACATTTCACAAGCAGTAAGCCATAACAGGAGTCCTTTGCCTGATGCTCTGAGATCTAATACAGAGAACACTGGTCCATTTCCAAGTGTAACTGGAGCCAGTGGGAGCTGTGTTGTGAATACAGGCTACAGCTATTTAGTGCTCCCAGGACCACTCACTGACCTATTGCATGGAGTGCATCTGTCCATTCTCAGCTTCCAAAAGAGCATGGAGTTCTCCACAGTTTCTGGGTCTAGTTCCTGGCCCAGCTTGACTCCTGTGCTCAGGAATTGCCAGAGGGATTGGTATGGGTCAAAACAATGTCAGGAACTGTTTAAAGAATTCAGAACAGGGTTTGAGTGATTACCAGATCATAAGGCTTATGGCTACACATGGAATAATAAGAAAAAATAAAATATTGAATAAAGATTGTGATGCAAATGCTGTCCTCCTCAGTTAGTAAACATGCCTTTCCTCTGCTACCCTTCTAAGTTAGTCCTTCGAATCTTCCCTCTTTTCTTTCTTTTCTGAGCTGTTTAGTAGAGATAAGATCTCTGCATGAGATAAGATCTCTGCGTTACTGATCAAAATCAGTAAGATTCCCCATTAATCCTACTGCCTGTCTTTATCTATTGCAGCATTTTAAGCTTCTATTCCAAACTCTTTGTGTAAGGACTCACTTCATCTCATATTTCATAGCATGAAATCCAGCCAGGACCCAACCCAGGCTGCTTTATAACGAAGAATGTCAAAAGTGATAACATTTTCGAACAACCGTATGTGTTTTTAAGACAGATGTCTTGCTTTAAATTATTCCATTCTTTTATTTATGTTTAGTTTTGTTTCTCAGTTCATGAAGTCTGTCTTGTATATTTTAATGCTGATTTAGATCATCAAACAGGAAAAAAATCTTGCAGCTCCCTAATTCAGAGGATCTAGGATTGGATAGTGATTGAAGTATCACTGAGAAGTCTCTAATTTGTACCATTTTAGTAACAATTCCTATGAAGCAAAAAAAGATATGCAGAAACACCAGCTTCTCAGCATCAGACTAACAGACCTCAAGCCTTTATGCACTTGTTTTTTCCGGAATATATTCTTCTTGGAGCTGGCACAGGCCCTGGAACAATGGACTACTTCATGCCTGTGTTACGGCTTCTTTGTGCTAACCTGCAGTGAGAAAACTGATAGGGCACACATATGTTGAATAAAGGCCTATCATTTATTGCTCTGTAAAAGCCATATTTTACTGTAACTGTAGACCTGCAAAAACTCAGACACTGAGCATCCTTGCTTCAGCTCCATACTTTAACATCCCAACTAGGAGGCCTGAGAGATCCAGGACACATGTCCCCAGTACCTCCCTTAGTCAGAAATGCCCCCTTTTGGAAGAAGAATCTTGCGTGTGGATGGCATAATGGAAATCTTTTGTCATTAAAAAATGCCAAATTTTTGACAAAAGTAATTTTCAAAAAATGGTTTGGAAAAAAAATCTTAATCATCCAGACTGCCAGCTGCTGTGAAATCAACAGAGGTGGGAGCCAAGTAGCTGAGGAGCCATCAGTTCAGAGATCAGGAATGTGTCAGCCTCAGAAGTTGGGCACATCAGGGAGATATAGAAGCCAGGCAGCTCAGGAGACCTAGCTGGCAGAAAGCATTGGCTTCTTTATTGTCAACATTTTTTTTCAGTAAAAAAATACCTTTTAGCATGTTTTTGACACAATCTAGTCCTCATAAACCCACCAGAGACACGACTAAGTCACCCTAACTGTGCCAGATGTGAACATCAGCTGGAAAATGGTGGGAAGGCTGGGGGAGCTGCTGTGTCTCAAGGAAAGGAAAATACTGCCAATAGGTCTTAAGTGCTCTTTTATATTTACAGTATTGCAGATAAATCACTTCTCAATAGCAGATTTTTTTTCTTCAGGGACTAAAAGGACCACAGTAGAACAAAGTAGGATGACCTACCTGGTTCCATTTGGCAGCCCAGGCTAGGTGCAACTGCACTGATATGGGAGGTGGCCTCGTTGCAGTTTAGGGCATTCACAGTTCAGGGCAGAGGTGAATGAAGGGGTGCATAACATCTGAGTATTTGTAACTCTGTTCCAGTTAATGAGCTTGTGATTTTTTACACCCATCTTTCCTTCACAGAAGTTCCCTTGCTCTGCATGTTGACTCAGAGCTGCTACAAGGTCAAAGCACACTGTATGCCTGCAGGATGATATTTTTTTCTCAGATTGGACAGAAGCCAAGCCAGTTTTGTTGGAATCTATGAGTCCAAACTTTGTTGTTACTGTAAACGGGCAAGACCAACTGTTTCAGGCATTGAAAGAAGAAGGCGGCATTGAAGAAGGCATTTCTTCAGTGAGATAGGACACAGGTTTGCCACGTATGACCACAACTTGAGCAAGTCCTTTAAGGCTTGACCTCACATTCCTTCCTTCTGTTGTGCTTTTCATCCTGCTATCTCCCTTCTCCCTGGCCCCTGATTCTCTCTAGACATCGTCTTGTACCCCAAGAATCGTTCTCTATCTCCATCTCAGACTGTCTCAGTTCTTTATATGGTTGCAGCCTCTGTGAATTCACATTATCCCCTATTTTAAGCCAAGGGAAGGCCTGAAGCTCAAAAATCAATAGGCAAGTGCAAGAAAAGTAGCACAATCCAGACCTAGCCACAGGCAGCTCCTTTTATCTTCCTGAGATGAAATGTTATTTCTGTAGAGAATGCCTTTTCATTTGGAATCCATCTTTTCAATGATGAAATAACACTTCTAAAAGCACTGCATCAGAGAGGATGGTTCTTTGGGGATACAGTGATAATAAGCAGCAAGTGACAGAGGATAATCTCAGCAAGCATTTAGTAAGGTAGGAAGCACAATACCTATTCAGCCTTTGATTGGGAAGAAAACTTCAAACTGGGATTAAGCTGAATCTCTAGCATCCGTGACATCTCTGAAAAAGACAACTAGCTGCTGGGTCATAAAAGAGCTACCATCAGAAATTCAGAGACTCCAAAAGGCTCTGCATATTTTTCCTCCAGAAATACTAATCTTGGGCAAAATATTAGCATACAGTTAATTGTAGTTATTTTCCTCAGAGTTAGTAGCTTTCCATTTCCATGTCCAAAGCAAGAAGACTTCTATTCTTTGACTCAATGAGATCTCTCTTGGCCTTTCATATTTCTGAAAGATCGCATGACAGTAGTGAGATCCACAGGCTTAATTTTTTTTTTAATTCAAACGGTTTTTTTCCCTAAGTGTGTATAATCCCCCAGCTGTTATTAACATGATGAGTCAAAATAAGAACCTAAAATTTTGGAAACAAAAATTCTACTTTTTCCCCTTTCTTAAAGAAATAAGAGGAGCACAGCTAAAAATAAAAGGAATTATAAAATGTTTTACTGTAAATAAGCAGTTCTGCCATCAGCTGCCATCAAGCATCATGCTTCATTTTCAGAGTCACAGCACACCTGGGTGACTTATATTTCCTTTTAATTTCCTTGCAATTCCTGGAAAATAATATGTCTCATTATGTTCTGCAAAACAGTATCATTTCTGTAAGATACTCCAAAGTATCTAATCATCACAATACTTTCCTTTTGTTTTCTTCATTAAAAGGAACAGACAGGAACAGCAGATATTTAGCTTTTAAAAGAACAGTTGGCATTCAAAATTTAAAGTGCTTCTATTATTTCAGATAAGATGATTAATGGGAAACAACAGTTGTCTGGCATATTGCATTAAAACTGTGCTATGGAACACATCCTCAATTACTGTGAAACAAACAGTAGACCAGGAATATACCATCAAATACATTTCAGTCAGGGAAAGAGCTGGTAAAATTTAAGACAGTTACGTAAAGTCCAGAGAATTCTGGCATCATGGGAACATGTTGTGGGGCTGTGCTGTACATTATTATGTAAGGGAGGCCTTCAGCTCCAAATGCAAATGGGGTACATATAAATGAGACACTGAAGCTGCAGAAAATTAATGCCAGGTGAGCCCATTCTAAACACAAGATGCCCTAACTCCTTGTCTGAAAAACAATAAAGCTGGAAGTAGATACTCATTCACAATGTTATATTACAGGGTTGCATGTGTGATCTCTGCTTTCAGCCATCACACACAGCCATACATACACTCACATACACACACACACACAGGGAGCCATGTAGTTCAAATGCATATATAAAAACATGCCACTCACTGGCCCCTCACCACACATGTTAAATGGGTCAAAATAATGAAAGCACATACGTGAGAAAGCACATGAACAGCTATGCATGCCAGATATCAAACAAGCATAGGAATGAGGAGATAAAGCACTAGTCTGCACTGCCATGAAACCAAGTGAAAAGGCAAAGAAATTACACTGAGGATTTCATAATTTATCATTTGATATTCCAGTCCCATAAAGTCATTTGTGTGTATGGTTAGAGACATTTCTAGATACCCCAGATCATATTACCCCCATAGATTAAATATTTAATTTTTCTTTTACTCATCTATATTTCAATTTATAGTGATACTTCTTTAACAAGAAAAGTAATGTATGCCACTGCTAGCATTAGTAAACTGTGAAAAATCTAGTTGCCTGTACATGAAACAAAATTTCTAACTGAAAAAGCTTCTGTTGTTTTATTGCAAGTAAGATGAAAAATAACGCACTGAGATATAAGAGCTGTAACCAGAATCACTGAGTGTAGAGACTGATTGGCAAGATATGGTTAGACACAGCTAAGAAAAGCTGTGTATTGCGTAGATTTATAAGGAATTTAAGAACTGGAATTTCAGTCTGGAGAATGGAAATTCTTAATTGCAGCAATTTGTGACAATTTTATGACCTCAGCTACAGTGTTATAACATTAGAACTGATAATTAATCACCATATTCAGAAATAGTTGCATTTTCTTAGCTTGTTCATGCTTGCTTATCAGTTGTGAGTACATCTTCTTAGCTACTCAGCATCCAAATATATTGGATGTATACTACAGGAACACAAAGGGCATATGCTATGACTTATTAACATAGTATTGAATGTGGGGAAATAGGCTTCAAATTTGAAGATGATTTCAAGGAATTTTGTGGGCAGAATACATATACATATATACCTCTTGATGTTAAAGTTCAGTATCTGCCATTAATGAGACAGATTGTTAAATACACATTTTGATCAAACTGTGAAGACAGTTTCAGGGTTTTTAACACACTATATTAAAAGACATGAAAGGACAAAAAAAACTAATGCTCTAGAATTTAAAAATAGCAATTTAATTTCAGAGGGTTTACCATTTTGGCATAGGACAGAAGGAGATGGTGAGATAGCATTTAATGACAGAATTATTAGACAGATCTACAGTTAAGATACATAAATAATTAATCTCTACACCAGAAATGTCTTTCTGAAAATCTACTGCGTATCTTTCCTCTGTGACTAATGTGTTACACGCTATTATCTCAATGTTAATTGCAGTGGAGACCAGATAGAGGAGCCCAGAGTGCCTACTGTGCAAGGGAAGACTGTTTGCCCTATTCAAAATCGTTAGTGCTTGACGTGGTAAAGGCTAAATACCATGAAGAACAGTGAATGGCTTTCAGTCTTTAGTGCTGATAAAGAAGTCTATTGTTTACTTTTGGAATTAAAGCTAACCCATTCCTGTTTAACCTAGATATGCGTCAATCCATTGCCATAAATAAAGGAAAATGCTATGTCACTCAGACCAACAGGAGAAAAAGACCAAAGAGCATTTAATCCATGTGGCACTCAAAAGAAGTTCTTCACTGGACAGGGAAATTTAAAAAGTGAGCTTGCATAAGGAGCTTTTTTGAGTATTGTTCTTTTTTTTCTCTCTCTCTGAGACAAAGAAGATATTTGAAATTATTTATTACACTAGAGGTTTGTTTGGGATTGCTGAAAGTGAAGTGGCAAGTAAGTGCTGGAGAGACAGGCCTCTTTTCATCTAGGTACAGAGGAGACCTGGAGAGCAGCACTTCATGCTTGAGGTCAGCTGTGTAAGGACAGCAAACCAGATCTGCAGGCTGGCTGAAATGAAAAACTGCAGTCTCTGGTTTGCCACAACCCAGGGCTGGAGATTTACATGTAACACAGCATCCACAGTGAATGAGAGTGGTGATGAGATGATGTATCTCCCTCTCTGAAGGAAACATATTTCTGTATTGCCTAAGAATTGAGCAAGAAAAAAATTATGATCTGCTGTAGTCCAGTTAAAAATTTGAGTGGATGTGAAATGTGTATAGCCTTGTAGATAACTCTGTGGAAAGACACAAGACAGATTTGAGAGGTATAAAGCCAAATGAGTTCACCACAGGAAGATCAGGACTGCTATTTAGCAAAACAATTCATTTTAAATCAACCCTTGGATATCTCTGTGCCAGTGTCCCTGCCCCAGCTTCACCATTCCTCAAAGGAGTACTAGAGCCTTTCTCTGCCCTTGTTCCTCTGCTCCTGATTTATGCTCTAGAACACTCAGGTCAATACACATACACAGACTTTTTCCTTTTTCAAATACTACTGAATAAAATCTAGTTCTTTCTGGTCACCCCAACAGACCACTAAATATTATTCCCCACCACCCAAAAACTTGTTTTCTGTGTGGCACCCTTATCAGCTTCATCACATGACCCAAGTCTTTTGTTTATGATCTCTGGTTGCTGGGGAAGCTGGTTAGGAGGCTGCTCTATATCCAGGTTGCCATCCCTTTGTACACATGGGCTGCCACGTGAGCTGGTGATTATCCCCCCCTTTGAATTTCTGTCCCTTCTTAATATGTAATGCAGAGAAGGCAAATGATACTCAGGGCTGAAAGGGGGGCTGCAGCTTGCAGCAGCTGCACACAATAGAGATCCTAATAGAAAATAGAAATGATAGAAAAACACCATCATCTCTTCATTGCTACAGTACAACAATAGAGAGCAATTCAGCTGGGGGTACATGAACCGAATGTGAATAGCATTGTTACAGCAGTGTGATGCACATGGTTCCTGCCTCAGCTACGTTATGAAAACCTTGTCATGCTTATGAAGCCCCTGCAAGGTGTTAGCTAATTTTATCAGTGAAAAGGAAGAACGAACTGGTATCAAGAGATATATTTCAGGGTTATAGTCCCCAGAAAAATATATTAGAGGAAGAAGGTTATTTTTCAGTGTATTCATCAGGCATTAGGAATCTGGAGACAAAAGCAACCAACATAACTGGGCCCAGAACACAAAATCTAGATTTCAGAGAATTTGAAACTTTAAGTTCTAATAATCTGGGAAATTCTGAATTCTGGGCAAATTTCTTTTCAGTTCTTAGATGTGGGGGTTTTACAGTAGCAGTAAAAAATTACCAGTTCTGTTATTTATGTCTACAGCTCACTCTGAGCCAGGATAGGTGCTTTTAGACTAGGCTTTCTTCCTTCAGTTTTATATTCTGGGGATTTTCCTGAATTACCACCAGCATGTGTATTTATAGGTGACTCCCATAAAGTCACTGGTTACTTTTAAATTACTTACTGTGCTCCAGACTGCAATTGGAACCTCATATTCTTTCCATTCCTGTCTTACAAGTCATTAAGAAGCTCTTTTACTCAGCCCCATACACTAGTTCCTATATTATGAATCTTATGTTCTGTTACCTTTTACATACTTAATTTCAAATTCAAAAGGCCCCTTTAATACACAGCTTGTATTCCATAACATTACAGGAAATTTCTTTTAAACTTTTTTTTTCCAGCTGGAGAGTATTTTCCATAGGATTGTTTGCAATTTTGTTTTCAGTTTGCACATAACAAGACATCATGATGCATCTGCTCTTCATAGTTCTCAGCAAGTGTTTTAATGGAAATAAACGTGATACCTTACAAGAAAAAGTCCTAGGAAAATGAGACTGCAAAGGACAGCTGTGACCTGGATGAAAAACATCTTGTGAGGGAATTCCTCTTGCAGCCTTAGGGCTCCCTTAAGATTCTTTGGACTACTGCCCTGAGCTGGACCCCTATGCTTTGTCTTCCTGTTGCCTCTACTCTAATCCTAGGGGTGGGTTGGGCATTACTGAAGGATCTCCAGCTCTGGCCAAGTGAACAAGGGGTCAGTGGAAAATTCTTTTCATTGCCCAGACCTTGTCTCTGCAGGTGCTTTATGGCCCCACCACAAGTGGATGCCTTGGCTTTGCATTCCTGTTAACCCTGATGATAAATTTACCCCAAGGAGTGATCAGACCTCTCAGGGAAGTATACCTTTGGTACATAAACCCTCTCTTGGAAACCCCTTTGCAGTACTTCTTAACTGGATTAATAGTCTTTGTTATTCCCCTAACTCCAAAATTTTGAGTGTGGCTGCAAATTGGAGGCCTAGGGAAATTATTTATTTTTGCTTGTTTTGGCTGCAGCTAGGTTTGTCTGGTGTTAGTTTTGTGATATAGTTGATGTGGAGTTGCAAGAAGCTGCTAAAGGTAAGTCTAGGCATCACAAATAATTTTCCCCTTTTCATTTTGCCAGTGGGACAAGTGATCTTGATCAGTCACTTTCAAGGTTACAGCTAATGCAAAATGTGAGACAAAGTCTAAGGGTCCAGTTTGAGCAGAGACCTACAAAAGAGATGCCTATGGAAAGTCTGGACAAAGAAAGGGCCAAGGCTGGAGGTCCTTGTGTAAAGCTCAGGTCTTGGCTGCAGTTACCATTAGGTTAAGTTTAAGGTCAGGGGAAAGACAAAGACTCAGGTCCTATTGTGTTGAGGTCCCAAAGAGGTTGCCAAGATGAGAGCTGAGCAACAGGAAAAATTATTTCCTGGGCCAGTCCTGAAGATCTTGTCCTAGATCTCAGCCAACAGGAAGTTTTAACTTTCATATTATATGTTTAAAAGTGTGAAGATATAAAATATTAAAAAGTGACAAAAAGACTCAGTAGATCTTAACACAAATACGTGAAATAAAGCATCAATCTTCAAAAGAAATACAAACCACATAACAACTTCCCTATGGTTATAAAACAAAAGTTAGAACATTCTCCTGGATTAAACTGGCTTGCATGGAATGAAAAAAGAGATGAAGCTGAGGAGCAGAAGATTGGGTGTTGTAGGGAGAAAAGAGAGAGAAGGACAGAGAGAAGGGCAGCGTGGAAGAGCAGAACTGTTGCTTTAGGATGCACCAAATAATTTCAGCCACATTGAGTCTGATGGCATGTTAGGGGTGGCTTGAGCCAATCCAAGAACCTCCCAACACTCCTCTTGGCTTCGGCTTCTCCTTCCCATGTTTCTGTCATTTGTGGGCCATTGCAGCCTCCTAACCCAACAAAAAGGGAGAGTTGTTTTCTATAGGTTAGAGAGTGAGACAGTGCAAGGCCAGCATAAAAGCAGCATGTCCCATGGAAGAGGGGGGCACAGTGAGACCCAGGATGCAGGAGGATGACAGCAGGACATGCTTCTCTGCACTGCAGCATGTGAGACCAAGGGTCCCAATCCAGCAGACTGCCTGCTACTCTCACCATTTCTATGTCTCCAGTCTGCCAGTTGCAGAGATCACTGAATACTGGGTCTTTTTGGAGCTCTCTAGCAGAGCTGAGCTCTTCTTGGGCTCCACAGTGACCACATAAGCCCCCACCTGATAAAACATCCCAGACCCTCAGCCAGTAGTTGAAGCTATGGATGGAAAGAAGATGGCTGGAAAATGTGATTTCCATCTCCTGGAAAGGTCATGTTTGAAGAAAAAAGATTATCTGGGAAGTCGCACAAGGCAAAAAAAAAAAATGCCACGGAGAAAGAACTATGAAAATTATATCTGTTTGCAAATTAGTCTTTCACTTTGCTGAGAGAGGTATTTGCATGGGTGCTTTTGCTTTCCTTGGCAATACCTTGTCAGACTAGCTACAGATATCTATCTGTCTGTCATCTCTATTTCCCTGGAGGAAAATAAGATTTGCTTTTTCCTTTGAGGAAACTCCCCTTTCACTTTTGCAGGGAGGACAGTTCCTGTGGATGAATTGCTGCTGCAGGGGCCATGCTGTCTCTGCCCTTAGTGGGGACCATGCACAGCTGTCCCAGGCCATACCCCTGCTGTTCTGCACCTGCTTCCCAGCCCTAGCTTCCTCGCTGCAGGGAGAAGGTTGTGTAGGGGGGAATGGGGAGAAGAGGGGAATGAGCAGAAGGAGAAGTATGGAAGCATTCTGCCTAAGTTTTAACCTGGTACAGAAGGTGATCACTGGGGTAAAAATTTGTCTTGGATCCAGCTATACAGACCTAGGAAAAAGGTGTTAAGGACTTTGATGGTGAGACTCCAATGTAAATAGACAGGGTGCCTCTCAAACTGTACTCTGCCTCTCTTCACAGCTCTCAACACCTGATGACATCAGCCTTAACCCCTTTCATTTGAAATGGTTTAAAAGGAGAAACAGTATTTGGACAGTATCTATACTTCTTGTAAACTACCTCAGCAACTGGCAATATTGGCAGTAGGATATGACCAACAAGGCCACAAATAAATACTCCCTTGGACAAATGATAAAAACCTCTGGGTAATGGCACTTTAGAGGCAACCTTATAGAAAAAAAAAAGTTAAAGGTGACTTAAAAAGCTTGCAGTTCTGGAACATCTGAGCTTGTAGTTATTTGTCACATAAACTATGAATAGGGACAAATGAATTGAAAGCCCTTCTGTTTCCTTTCCCTTTATATATAGCTTTTTCCACTGGAAGAATACACTTTGGGCTCTTAATCACTTCTCCAATATAACAGTGTCAGTTTTATTTAGCAAAGTGATACATATTTCAGCAACAAGATTTTGTGGACATATTTACATTTTATTTTTCTGTTTAGCTAGGTGGGTTTTTTAATCCCAAGGGTTCCTTGATGGATGAAGATATTTTTTTTGGAGACTAGTACAGATTGTTCAGATAGAAACTAACTAGCTTTGCTGGAATGCATTTTTAAACTTATCTTTTTTTTATAGAAGTTATTTTTTTGTTTGTTAACAGCCCTTATGCATTGTACTGATTATATTGTGTACTGAATCCTGTAGACAAAGACCACACTGATATCCAACTGAAGAACTGTATCATAACACATACATGCAAGGGATTGATTACAGCTTAGAGGAAGTGATTGTTTGGACATTTCCTAGGTTCTCACTTCCTCTGTTTGCAATCTTGAATAAAATCCCTGTTAACAGAGCTGGCTTAATACAATTTCTTAAATTTTTCTTTTCTGATCAATTAAAAGGAGGAATAAACTGCACTATATGCAATAATCTCCTCTTCCCAATATATGTTGCCATCAGAGATACGCTCAGATTTTTCAACCCTAAAAACAGAGTCCTCCATCACTTCATCTATAGGGCTAAGGGTGTCACTGGGTATCCTGGCCTCAGGATGAACTCTACCTTTCCCTTCCTTCTGTGCACATCCTTGAGAGATGACAGGCTGCACTTCCTTTACATCTTTAACTGTGGAAACCAGCACTTTAGACTGGATCTCTGAGTGAGTATATTACAACCTCTGATGAAATCTTCGCCTTTTTTCTGCCTGACTGATGTGGCAGGGCCAGCTGTGTTTGCCACACATCAGAAATTTTCCTTTTGCTGTCCCAGCCTGCAGCAGACTAGCACATGGAGAAAATATGGGAATTGGAGCCATTCCTCTGCCACACCAAAAACTCCCCAGACTCACACGCCCTCCTCCCTGGCCTCCACATGCACAGTGACTTGCTGGGACCTACAGAGTCTTCCACCCTGCTCACAAGCCAGATGGGACAGGCTCACACTCTCAACAAGAATCCCACCAACAAATCAAACCCTGCTTCTACCAGTGACCTGGGAATCTATTGCATCTTCCCACATCACAGACTCTTTGTCCTTTTCAGAAAACACTGCCCATAGATGTGACTACAGAGTGCAGATTTAAACAACTCAGTTTCTTACAGAGAAACCATTAATAATTCTGACTCAGGCCATAGTGAGCAAGAACAAAAAAAATGTGCAAGCTCAGTATTCCTATTCATTTTATTATTTCTCACTCCCCTTGGGGCAGCATAGTTGTGGACACACTGTTGTGTTTTGATCACCTGTACTATAGGAAGGTGCTGCCTCCCAAGCTCTACTTTTATCTCACTTTACTTCAGACTTTCTAAACTGAATTGATAAATGTTTAAGTTTGATCAGTTTGTTTCAGTTTGAGCTTTAGCAAATAGCCTATGCAGCCCTGCTTGGCACCTAGAATTAACATTCTCCCAGGCAATTGCCTGACCACTGTTTAACTTTTTGACGTTATACCCAAAGATGCCTTATCTCCATGCCATTGTCTCACTTCCTTCTTGACAGTACTTGCAGTTCCCTTTGGTTCAAGTTAATCTTGGCAGGCACAATTACATCCCAAAAGTGAAATGAGGCATAGCATCCAACCCATCTTAAGCAAACTGGTTTATGTTCCATATTCAATCAGCAAAGAGAGCAAGATGCCTTTGGAGGCCTGCTGAAGGATATCTGGTCCATCTTACTGAGCATTCACCAAATCATATGTGGACTGGTGGGAAAGTGGCAAATGCCTCTATTTAGCTGCCTACTTCACTTCTGCAGAGAGACACTGAAAGGTGCAGAGAAGAATGTGCTACTCACCCCTTACTCCCATGCCAGTGTTTAGTTTCATGAACGCCATGAGAAGGCAATATTTTTACACCCTGTGTAAAGAGATTTTCATCTCTTCTTTTACTCTGAGCCACCATGAAGCCAGGCAGGAGTCCTGCAGCCAGCTGGAAAACACAAAAAAATTATCTTAGTTTTATGCTAGTAACTGGGACACTCTTCAGGCTGATATAGACAACATTGCACCTTGCAGAAATCCTTTAACCTTAGATTTCTTTCCTAAATGTTAAAACGATGGGAAAGGTAATCACACAAAAAAGTGGACTGCCACTTCCTACGGTGAGGTTTGTTATACTCCTGACCACACCTCCACAAATCTCCTTCAGGCTTCCTCTGGGATCTTAGAAAGGCTTTGTGTGCCCATCCATATTTACACCAGGATCACAGCAGAGCATGGGCAGGAAGATTGATTTCCATCTCACAGCACATGGGGACAGTACCAAAGGAAAGAGGCAGACACCTGACAATGGGCTGCCTACAGGGATAGGCAGTCCAGTGGAGCAGGCAGGCTGGATTACTGTCTAGACCCTGGCTGCACTGCAGGTCACCATGAATACAAAATTCAGACAGACAGGATCACTCCAGTGTAATCCATAAAACATTGCAGATATCTTCATTTTCTTATGCACTTGGCAAAAAGAAAGGGAAGTTATTGTTTCAAAATGTAGGAACAGACTGTTATAGCCAATGCTGAATCTTTTCAGCTGGGTTTCTGAGGGCAGAAAATTTATTTTCATGAGATGGTCTGTTTCTAGTTATCTTCCTGAGGATGTCAGCCTTTGGTTTCCAGGCAGCTGCTGCACTGCTGCTTTTCCCTTGGTGGTATTTTTTAACCCAGCTATTTAAAATGTTTATGTGCACTTCTTTTGTGCAGGATACTAACATTTCTCTGAAGATCATAAGTGTGAGACAAGAAACAGTGATTTCTAGCAGCTTATATCTCTGCTAAACTTCTCTGGAATTGCATGGGAGCAAGAAAAGACACATCTGTAGCCCAAGGCCCTCCCTTCTGAATTCAAAGCCTGTCATAAACAATAAAAGCATTAAAACTTTTTGTAATGAAAAGGTGAGTAAATGCTTTGGAACTTAGAGTGTAAGGCAATATGTATGTTTATATTACCACGTACACTCAGAGGTTATCAACGCTCCCTGTGCAGTTTCAGATTTATAAATTTTATCACCTAAGTGAATTCAACAAAAGTTTAGCAGGAAAGCAAGGAGTTACAAGTTAGTCAGTAAAATTTTAAGAGCTAATTAGACTCCAAGAAAAGTCAGAGATCACTACAGTAGTACAAGCAGAACTAAAAATAAACCATTAGGTCACAAAAACAAAATTGCTGAGAGTCAATAGCCTGAGGTAGGCAGCAGGATGCAGAACACCAACCACTGTACATGAAACACACTAATAGCTGCAGAGAAGCTGTCCAATAAAATAGACCAGTGACTCTGGGTCCAGGAGATTTAATCTGACACCATTCCAGGGATATCAGCACATGACTTCAAACACTGCATTAAGAGATAGAAAGCTTAATAGCTGCTTTCTGGTTTAGTACAATGCCTGGTGATAATATTCCTGAATTTAGAACTCATAAAATATCTGTCGCCTCCAGCAGCAATATCTCACTATTTTACTGAGATCAAGTCCTTTACTGAAGTGTGTCAAATAGGTCAGAGGCAGATGACAGTACATGAGAAGGGACACCACCTCCATAAAAGCATTTATAGGAAACAGAATATATAAGGCCAGAAGAGATATTTGGGAGCACAGATATTCATGATTCTAAAAGACATTTTCAAGCCTTCTAAATTTCTGGTCATATGTTCTATCCAGTACTTTCAGAAACTAAAGTGAAAACCAGACTAGCAAACATAGGCAGATGAGGAAAGCTGAATAAAGCTACCAAGCATATATGAGAAAATGGAATGTCACTGATTTGGATCTACTACCTTTGTTCAGTGAAGTGGCCAGGCAGTAAAGAGGGCCTTGTTGGCCAGCTCCTGGAAATCAGCTCTTTTGAACAGGACATTTTCCTAGTAGAGCAAGCAATCTCATTTCACTTCCAGATGTTTTTTACCTTCAGGTGATGGTGCTATGCAGCAGCAAACAAGCAATTCAAGTAACACTACTCCTTTATCTTGGACACCAAACCTTTATCTAAGAAAAGGTGGAGGCTATTAACCTTTGGAGCCTGAGCTCTAGCTAGAAATTAATTTTGCTTTACTCCCCATCTATGTATGAAAACTACTTAGGATTTGAATATTTACAGCAGTAATGGCCTTTGAAAAAGGGTTACACTGAAAATATGAGAACAATGGATCTCACTAATTCATCATATATATTCTGTCTAATAACTACAGGCTAAACCTCAACCAGCTGTGTTTGACTGAGATCAAATGTAATAAAAGACTGATCATAAATACTGATTTGCTATAGAAGAATCTGAGCTGAAGTTCTCCTTGCACAAATAAACTGAAATCAAGACTACACTCTACACTACACTTGCAGAATTTGGAAGCAGCAAGTTGAGAGATCCGTGAAGATTAATCTGTAATAGTTCAACAATCTTTTATACTTTTAAAAAAGGCTCTACAAAATAAGGTCACAAAGGACATTCCTCATTGTTCATTAAAGGTGCTATTTCCTTGTATATAGTCATGCCGGGTGGAGTAAAACTATTTTCTGCAAATCAACCAAGAAAGCTATCAGAATACAATAAAATTCAAATCTGCATTCTTATCAGATCCTTCCCTAAGAGTTAAATATTTTCATTTTGGCTCCATTATGTCAGATAATTTAATTCCAAGGAAAAGTTTTACTACTCAGCATTCACTACGGATTTTGTCTCTGAGTAGTCTGCTATTCTGCCGTTTTTATACTGTCCATATATTGAAATGCTGGGATATGCTACCAGTTTTTTGTTACACCATATGTGCCATATGTTACACACGTTACATGTTTGAAATGATGCCAGTTCACCACTAGGTGAGCTGGCCAGTCTAGACTTAGGGCTAGGTTATAGGCCACGGCAGCAACAGGTGTGACTAGGTTTAGGTCAAATGAAAACAGGAGATTTCTTAGGGTAGTAACCCTCCTTCTTTTGCTTCTCTAGCCAGAAGACTGACTGCCCTGGAAACTCACTGGCACTTTCACACCTGATGCTCCTGAGGGACAGGCGGAAGCCATGTCCACTTACACCAGATCACTGGTTTCCTTTACCTCCCTGGACACATCCCAAACCCAGACTACTGGAAATATGTAGACACCTCCTAGCTATTTTCAGGTCTCTTACTTTGCTGTAACTTCCACAGACCAGGTCCCTTGACCTCTGCTGGTTTTCCCAGTTCTTGCTCCACTAACTGCCCTCTAAGCTTCAGCTGGTCACCCTAGACACAGGAAGAAGGAGAGATCAAAATTTATTCTAATCTGCTGAGAAAATTTAAGATAGCCTTGGCTAGACTGATCCCAGGTGATATGGTCTGTAATGCAATCTGGACATTTTCTACCCCAAGAGTCATGTGAACTCTGTAAACAGGAGTGCACAGAAAATTCTGAATGAGGTTCTTTAAACTTACACCTATTATACACATATAAACTGAATTCATTTAATTGTCAAGCTCCTAATTACAGAGATGTTTCAGCATTTATTTCCCACTTCAACACGCCATGAGTGCTGGCAGCACAAAAGCAGCAGTTAGTGGGTTATGACCATACCCATTAATGTGTGTGGGCCAGGGCAGGTGACTTCAGGGAGGCATGGAGGCAGATATGTCTTATTTGAATGCATGGATTTTACATTCATGAAACTTCCAAAAAAACAATTTTATCCTATTCTATATTATTTTTATGAAAAATTTAGTGATTGAAGGATTTAATACATTCCTCAGTCATTGTCTAAATTTTTCCTACAGTTTAACATTTAGTAACTTGTCCTATTTCATTCTACATATTCTTGCAACTTAAGCAATGAAGTTGCTACCACTTTCCTTAGAGAAATGTTCCATAACTTGCAATTTTGCACTTGTCAGGAAATTTTCTCACACCAGCTTGCATGCTTCCTGTACTAATTTTTTCCAGTTCTGCTAGCAGTATCCTCATCTACTACTTCTAGCAAGAGCAGCAATGTACATTGCTGTTACTACTCTTGTACTATTCCAGTAGCTACAGGATGCCCCCAGTACTGGTGTAATCTAACAAAGATTCCTGCCCCAAAGAAGTAAAACACATGACTTAACATTTTGGCAATCTCATGGGAATTCATTACACATGAAACATTTCCTCTCTTTTTCAGTGACACATAGATGCAGCCAGTGTTTGTATTTTGAAATGCAGAAGTGTACCTTTTGGGTTTGACAAGAACCAGTGAGTCTACAACTTTGTGTAAAGTGTGACAACTTACCTGAGAAAATCAGTTTACCAAAACACAGCATGGCTGTAAATTGTAAGGCAAACAGTTGCAGCTGAGCTTTGGTGAATACAGCAACATCCATGAAAGGCAAGGTATTTCAAATGGTCAAAACTGAGCAATATAATTCCATGTGGCTTACTGTGTTTCAATTCTGAATTTTAAAAAAATGAAAATTTTGAATTTTCTTTAAAGACAATGTTATAGAAAACTTGCCACATGTAATTGGAACATTCTCATTTGCTAAAGCCATTACCTTTTGTTCTGTCATATGTTTTTTTTTTCCCTTGCTGCAATGTTATGATTCATAATGCTATGTACTGGTTTTAGAGTGTTATTTTAATTTCAAATAAAAATCTAAATTACTCCATTTTTTTGTCTGTTTTGTATAAGTATGGGTGTGTCTCAATCCAAGATTTTGCTGTCATTGTAATAGCATTTCCCTACAGGAGTATACTCTATTAGAAAATTTTCTACTATCATTTTTTAATGCATAAGCCATTCTCCTTTATGCAATTAACCTTTCAAGATTAACAAGAGTAGAGAATTTTGTTGTTTTCCTGAAGTAGAAATTTTGCTTAAATTGCCCATTGCTCAGGTATATGATTCAGTGCCTAGAACTGAATCAGATAATTTTTTACATATTTTTCATGGTTTGCCAATAACTTGTGTGTGAACAACTAAAGAAATACATTAACTCTCTGTAAGTGCTGGAGTCATTTATTCTTATAAGTGCATACTCTTCAAATATATGAGATGAAAAATTATGATTCCTTGAGTAATATATTTTAGATAGCTTGCTTTTGATCATACTTTCCATTGTATAATTTAATCTTAAAAGTTTGTACAATGTGATGTGGTTCAGAACCCAGAAAATAAATTCTTAAACAAAATGTTGAAGGGTGCTACTTTATCTGTGGTTCCTAATTGTTCAAAGCAAAACAATTGAACAGTGTGGGACAGAATCCAGAAGGTGACCACAGAAATGTAGTGGAGATCCTCAGCGTGACTTGCCTAAGAATCTTTACTCTATTTTTGCATTAAACATTTGCAAGATTAGGTTTGGGGAATGTGTGTATCAAGCTTATACTGATAATCTAATAGCTTATTTTCTCTTTTTTTTTTGATCCACATATACATGGTGTTTTGAAAGAAGGCTGTGGAACTACACTAAAGAGTAACTACTTATCTAACCTGCATCTGGAGGAGTGGCAGAGACGAATGGTGAAGTGGAACCATTTAGACTCCACAAAGGGACATGGCTGTCACAAGGATGTTATACTATCCTAACGTTAAACACTGCCAGTCATGGGAAAAAAATCTCATCAGTTCAGTCTACTTTGATCACTGCATTTCTACAGAGGGCCTGCCCCAGCACTGCATGTCAAGTACAAGCCTGACTAGACTCCTTCAAAGAGATCCTTACGTAGGATGTGGCTCCCTATGCTGGCTAAAATCACCTTCTGAATTACCTTGCCCTAAGAGCATTCATTTGAAAGAGTATGATTACAAGAAAAGTTGTTTCAGGAATATGGCTTGCCTGAGGTTTCCTAAGGCCAGTTTTTAAGATGAAACTGTAAAACAGTAAAAGTTTATTGAGCAGTAAAAGATTATGGAAATCTACAAAAATAAACTAGTTTCAAAATACCTTACTAATTCTTTTACTCAAGGATATAATAGATATGAATCCTTCTATAGATCTTTTTCTCTGGGCAGCACATGCTGTGTAAAGTTTCAGCTGGACTAGATTAATGGGAATAGAAATGAAGGACAAATCCTTGTCTCTGATTCAGCAGGATGATCACATATATTTAATTCCAAACACCTGATTCCCCCTAATTCAAACCTTAAAGCATGAAGGATCAATAGTTCATTCATGACTGACTGTTGCTAGTGATACTGCAAAACAGACAGATTCGGTGTCATTTAAGTAATGTATCATATCAAGATATATCTCTGAGATATACCAGAGACTTTTAAGTGAAGATTTGGGGTTTTTTTTTAATGCCATTCTATCTCATGAAACTAAAATGTGAAAGCATAGTGGCACAGAGTATCCATATGAAATGGCACTGCAGTATCAAACAGACACCAGCAGGTTTGCAGCCAAAAATTACAATGAAAAGAGAATGTTTAAATTCCAAAATAATGTGGAAAACACAAATCAGTAACTGTAATATAAGAAAAAGGAGGGTAGATACAATGAAAATCAGACCATAAGCAAGAAGGTAAGAGGACATAATTAAATTGTGTATGTGTGTTTTTTCCAGAATATGCTAGAAAGTAAACTGTGGAGAAAATATTGAGCCAGGTATTAATTGAACAATTCAGAAAGAAGTTTGGAACATTCATGGGAAATGAAATGTATTAAAGAGGTAAAAAGAAAACTGTAAACACATCCAAGAAATCAATAAGAGAGATCAAAATCTCACAAAGAAATATGGGAAAGATAACACTTCAGGTTAGGAGAAGGTGATGTGGTATAAAGATGACCTGAGAAGAGGACACAAATAGAAAACACAAAGTCACATTATCCCAAAGCCATGAAGGCTCTAATGCAGAGTCCAAGTCCTCTCTAGACATATGACACTGAGCAGGACTGAATTGCTGGCACACAACACTCACAAAACTGAGGAAAGCTTCATCCCTGTGCAGAAATCTGCCTTTGAGGTTAAATTTCTCCTTAGCTCTGTATCCAAGAAAAGATAAGATTCTTCCAGTTCCAGTCTTTAATTTCTTTGTGGATGCCCAGAACAATATCAGAAGTGGTGGCTGACTCAGACAAACTCTCAGTTGAGTGTGGTATTCTAATTTTAAACATTCTGTTATTCATTCTGTGATCACATCATGAGATCATACATGAAATCTCATTTATCACAATTTTATTACACTGGGAATTTTGGATTTGTGGCTTCATAGTGTGAAATTCATTCACCTGTAACAGGCTGCCTGAAACACACTATGCATGGTCACATAGACTCCTTCTTGACCAGGGAGAAAAATAAACAGTTCTAAAGAATCATTCATTTTATCTACTTCAGACATCTCCAGGAGAGACAAAACATATCCCACATGTGTCAGCGATGCTCCATTAACTGCAAACAGGGCTATAGGTGAGTACCTCAGAGGAAGATTTCTGTGATGCTGGTGTCTCTCACTTTGAGTGTAAGAGCTTAGAACACTTTGAATGGAACAGCTTAGAACAGTGCAGCATTATGTGAATTAAGTGAATTTTCTAACAAAAAACAACTCATGACAAGAAAATTAAATGTGAATTGCCTGTAGGTAACATGGGGGCCAATCAGATTTCATTCCAATTGGAAGGGGAGCACAATTTAATTGAATTTATTGATTAACAGAAAGCTGAAAAAGCTAAGTCCATCATTTAAGGATTGTTTATCAAGTTGAAACCAAGTATGAAAATATTTATCTTCAGATATGATCACTGTTTTTCACAGAGATCAGAAACTATTTGAATTGGAAAATGGAGGCAAAACTACTAGGACAGAAATCCTGGCCCAAGCAGTACCATGCAGATAAAGCCAGGCAGGTGATGAGGGGTCTCCTTAGCCAGAAACTAACCAGAATCCATCATAAGTATCATGCCCATTTCCAACTTAATATTCAGTTTGCATTAATCCGTGTGTCATCCTGAAGATGCATTTCACTCCCCTGAATGCCTTCCCTCTGCTTGCCAGAATAGTAGATTTGCAGGACTGAACCTGACTCTGTCCAGATGAGAGTAACTATCAGAGACTCTGCACAGTTACTCTTTCTGCAGCTACTGCTGCATTTGCCAAAATTAATAAAACTACTAGTCTGGGTGTCTTACAAAAGGTACATCACAGTTTGGTGCAATGGTACATCATACTGGAAGTTTCAGATCCCTGCAGGACGTAGTGGTACCTAAAAACAAGACAGTTTCTAACCCACATGCCATGAACTGTGTGATGAGCTTCATTTAAAAGAAATATGCATAGAAGCATGCTTCAAAGAAATTTGGAAAGCAGAAGAAAAATATTTTGTATGATACATCTGTGGAGAGCAAGGTCCATGTTTTAATCCTCTCTTCTCTCTTTTCACTCTCCTCCTAAAAGGACAAAAAAAAAAAAAAA
>VXBI01003771.1:32722-50914 GCA_013397375.1 Toxostoma redivivum
AAAAAAAAAGGAAGCAGAGAAAAGAAGAGAGAGAAAGGGAAAAGACCTAATGCCAGAAAATCTTTTTGAAGTATTTCTTCTCTTGATTAAGAGTTCTCAGTTTGGCAAGAGCTAAATCAAGATACATCAAAGAGGGTTCAAAATAAAGAGCAGCTGAATGAAAATGTATGAGATGACAGAACGAATAAACAATAATAAGTGTGCATGTGTTTAAGTCATCTGAAAGTGATTGCAGCAATGTGTTAAATGTCCAGAAATACACATTAAAATAGCATCATCATTCCCTAAAGGTAAAAAAAATCTGCTTAAATCTTAAATAAATCTTGTTTAGACTAAACTGCATCTATTCTTTCCTTTGTGTTATGACTTCAGGACATTTCCCACCCTCTCTGTTTGGTTATGTGTAATGGGAAAAAAACTACTGTTCTTGGTCAGATTTTCTGTGGTGTCTGGAGGTAAATATATAGGCAGCATGGCCAAAACAAGAACCTCTCCACCAGTTATAACTCATATGGAGGGGATGAAGAAGCAAGGGCTTATACATGTCTTCTGTTTGCTGGCATTTATTTTCCTCCAGTTGAAAAGTGGTGTTTTTTCTGATAAAAGTTTGGAGAGTGTGATTAAACGTTTAAAGGAAATTATTCACAATTCACTGCATGATGCTTGGGGTTGAAGAGAAGACCAATGGAAACAGATGTAAAAGGAAAATACAGGACAAAACTCAGGAAGATAATAGGCAACAGAAAGCACTATGAGAATAATAACATGATGGCATCGGTTTTGGTTTCCATTTTCAAATTCTTCTGGTACCTATGGAAATAATCTAACAAGACATCACTAACAAAGTTACCACTTTTAACTGGGAATATCTCAGCTTTAAAATAACTGTGTGTCCTATGTTCCATTTATTTTCTTTCAGATGAAAAACCTTGAAAATTAATTTTAAAAGAATGCAACTCTTATAAAACTACTCTTGAAGGATGTTATAGATGACTCTCTTTAGTACTGTGACTTTATATGACCTGTGTTTCCATTGTGGCACTGTAAATGCTTTTGATCAGCACCACCACAGCTGTATTTTAACAAGGTGACAGAATAATGGCTTTCTCTCTGTTGAATTTTTTCAAGCATTCAAACTCTAGGAACCCTTGTAGTAAATGGTTAGCAGGTAGCTAAGAAGTTGAGATTAGTTTTTGGCTCTGGTATTATCTGACAGGCTATCCTTATCAGTCACTATGCCTTTCATGAAATGGATAAAAGGTCCAGGATATCACTCATGTGGCTCTTCTAAAATGCCCTGAGGTTTTCTGTTTTGGTTTGGTTTTGTTTTATCTCTGAGTGTGACAAAATGTGGTAGACAGGAGGGCACCACAGAATATTTCTTAATCATTTCACATATGTTGAACACAAGGTGTTTAAAAGATAAGGCTGTGGAAATCAATGCATATATAGATGCTTTGGTCTTACTCTGTGCCAGAAAGTGTAGCACACTTACTAATGCTGCAACTCTACATAGGCATCCAAGTGCAATTTATTTGATCCTGTATTTACATTGCTACAGTTTATAAGGAAGCATACTGGATATATTTGAAAACACAAGGTGAGAATTTTGAATTGAGAGCCAGTTTTGCTTTCTGAACTCAAACAAGCAACAGGGAATTCTAAGTAAGTGTGGAATACAGCACTGTCTGTATTGGTGTATGATGCTTCACAATGTACCAAGCTAAAATATACCCTCCTTGTTCATTCTTAAGCAATGAGATGTTCATGAAGCAATGGATGGGATTCTGGCTGGATGAAATTACATTGTATTTCATGTTCTCTCTCTTCTTACTCTCTGATACTTCTAACCTAACAATTTTTATAAAATAAAGGTGGGATCAGGCATCTGTTGTCTCCAGTTATAAACCATCTCTTTTGCTTACTCTATACTGCTAGATGACCTTTAGAGTCTCCAGTCCAAGGCAAAAACATCACTGGCCTGAGATCAGCTAAAGAAGTAAGGAGTCCTAATTAAGTAACCACCTAATAATCCCTTCTCTCAGCTTTCTGCATACGCACTAGAGACAAACCTAATGATGTTGTAGGATAATGGGACCTGCTTTTAAATGTTGTCTGTTATTAGTACAGATTAGGCTGCCTACTGTAACGTCTCGGTGTTCCTATTGAGTAGCCCTGTAGATAGTCAGGCATATATCTCAGCAAACCTGGAATGCAGACAAATGAAGAATCATCTTCCCAGAGCAGGCAAATGACCTAATAGCCAAATAACTGCAACTCAGTTAGAGGAGCAAACTCTCCTATCTGTGAGTCTACCCAAACCTAATTGGAACACATTAGCACTTATTTTTTTCTCAGTCTGCTACTCATCTGCCAATTCTGCAAAGTTCTAATTCTACTTGTCATGTTCCCAGGTGTGCTGTTCGCCCTTCTTAGCTTTACAAAGCTCCTTTTCCAGCTTCTCCTCCATTCTGTCTTTCCTTTCTCCCTGCCCTGTAATGAAGCCAGAAACTCCCAGGAGTGTCCCAACACCTCTCAGATCTGTGTAATTTTTGCCCTTCCTGATACTGCCAACAATGGGGATGTATCTCTCTCTACCTGGTGAGTTCAAAGTTTATCTGGGAGAAGATAGGCAGTTTCTTGTTTAAAAATCTCATCACAATATTTAGGAAAATAGGCTCCCACTGCCTTGAAACTGCAAGAGCCTAGTGTTTACCAATTATGTTTCCCCAAAGCACATTTGACTTATGGCTGCATTCTCTCCATCTTAGTTACATCTTCCCTTGCCCTTATTGTCTTCTCACCTGATATCATCTCCTGTCCTCCAGGCCTTCAGGAGTTCCTTCTCACTAATATATCAACCTTCCTAACCAAAGCTCAGCCCCTCTGATACAGATGAAACCAAACCTAAAAAGTCTGTCCAAGCCCATTGCAGCGCAGCGATCCCATCCTCCTTTTGTGGCCATTCTGGTGTTTTGTCCCTTTCTTGCTCCCCCTGCCAGCTCTGTCCACACGAGGGGCATGGCTGCAGAGGAATGCTCCTCTGACACAGCACAGTCATGGACCCAGCTACGCCACTGGAAGCACAGCAGCACAACCAATCTACTGTAGCTGTGCTGGGAATTTCACCAGCTCCAGCAAACCCTCATCTGGTCAGAGCTTCAGGGCACAGGCTGTTTGACCTCTGCACAGAGGAGACCTCAGACCTCGTAGCATCAAAAATAATTGGTTTGGGTAATTCCTTTAGACATATCCATACAGGGCATTAAAAACACCTTTCTAGGTTTCTGAAAGTCTAAAGGGGGACAATTATTCAACAAAAGCCCCTGCTCTCTGGCTTGGCCTGTAAACACAGTAACTTTCATATTATTCTGTAAAAGAAAAAGACTTCTACTCTTACATTTGTGAGTAGTTTTCTGCCTTCTGTGGGACTAGTCACATTCATAAAGCTAAAATAGGTCTCTGAATGTCTCTTCAGCATCAGTATCCAAGACTTCTGATGCATTAACATTTAAAGACTATATTAATATTCTCAGCACTGCAGGAAAATGCTAGGTCCTTCATGCCTATATTAAATATTTGTTTTTATTGCTTGAGGTTTAATGAATGAGTTAAAATACTAGGAGATAAAGGGATAAATAAATTGTTTTTCTTTAAATCTGGAAAAGTATTTTAGAAGCATTCTCATACCATTATATTAGTCCCAAAATGTAACTAGCAGGATGTCAAAGGTGAACAATATTACTAAATATAAAGAAATCATGAAGAAGTTTAGGTGTGTACAGCTGAGAATAGTTTTGGAAGGAAAATTAACCTTCCAAGTTTGCATTTTGTCAGAAATAATTTTTTTTCAAAAGAAATTGTGCTTCTCACTGCCAAGAGACCAACATTATGTGTAAAGAGGAATCCATCAAGTACAGTGCTTGCAGCTGTGAATACTAATGCTGGATGAACGACCTTACACATAGCTGTAGGTCTCACTGGACTCATCATGTTGTTCCCTATTTGCAATAGTAAATCAAATTCTTTGTCCAGAAAGAGTCACAACTTATTGCTAAATGGAGTCATATGATTGTTTCTTAGCCACATGGTATTGACTTCTGTTCACTAATGGCTGACCTACATTCAGGAAACATGCCTGAGAAAATCACTGCACTTCAAATTCCACAATGAAAATCAACAAGAAAGTTTTTTAAGAACAGAATGTAAGAGAGCAAGCTTATTCATGAAAGAAATGCAAGACACTTGACATATTTTTGTATAAGTTCTACATCAACACTGCCATATATTTCATTAAACTTTTGTAGACATCAATTTTTTAAGCTGTTGCAGTCTTCTTCCTGTCTACAAAATAGAGGGAGGGAATTGTCAGCTCTTCAATATTTTGCATTCAGTTTTATCTTATTATGTAAGCAACATAATTCTTTCTCTGGGACTTCATGGCTTTCTTTTCTCCCCTTTTTAATAATTGACCCATGACATAAATACTTCTCTTTCTTAGGCTTTGCTCCATGACTTCATATATGTACCTCAAGAACGTCTTCACATCACCAGCTCTGTACAGATTAGTTACAAGAGTGTGCTGGTCTTGGACTTGAAATGTTTTAAAACAATTCCAGAAAAAAGCAATTTTTTAACTGAAACATGCTTTCCCTTGTGCAATGTAGTTCTCTATATCTCTATAGGGTTGACCACAAGCAAACCAAAATACTATTCAGAAATACATTATTGCAAGCATACTTCACCTGACACAGATTTTCAGCTTTAATACTCTCTATGATCTACAAATAAATATTTTCATACTCCTTTTTTAGTTCCCTGAATCTGTCAGCTCCCCAGAAACACAGGTTTTCCAAGCATCCATCCAGCCTCCCCTTTCAGCAGTGGCTTTAGTGGCTCAGTCAGAATCTCTTCCTGATAACTTTGCAGGTAATATTTTCTAAGGTCTTACTTTATCATTCCACGAATAGAACAGACCAAAAATCTTTCTTTTTCTGCAAGATTAACCACTAAGAGGAAAATAATCTATAACCTATCACTTCTTGAGAGCTCCCAGCAGTAACAAATCTGATGAGTTCATTAGGTTAATATCAGAAATATTATTTTGCTTTAAAATATTTGTGAATATAAGAGGATGATAGAAGTGATCATTTAATGTCTTCTGATCAGAGAGGGTTTAAGAAGTTGCAATATCATTGTAAAACTGAAGTCTGTACCCTGGAATACCAGTTACAATGTAATTCAAAGCATTTTTATACAAAGAAGACCAAGAGTCAGGAAATGACAGGATGGAAACTTGTCAAACACAGATAGGCAAATACGCCTCTGGATAGTGTAATAAATTGAAAGTGGAATGTATTTTTTTAGTAAACGTAGCATTCATCTAGAATTTGAAATTGTCATTCTCAAAATGCTAGTTTAAAATGCACAAAAAATAACAATCAGAGCACTAATCCATGTATGGGAAAAAATTTCGGTACTCTGACACCAATAGTTTTCTCCTTAACGACACAAGATCTCTGAAATTGGGTAAAAAAACCAACCCAACCCATGCAAAACAAACTAAAACATGCTTTTAAGATAGGAGGAAAACAGAAGGAGGAAAACAGGGAGTCATGGAGAACACTCAAACAATGGTGCTAAGTCTGGAAATTCTTTTGATGTTTGCCAATGGCTGATGGACAGAGAGGGAGATAGAACAGACCTGACTGAGGCACCAGCCCCATTTTCTACCCTTCTGCAGAATACTGTAAACCAGAATTTTTTTCTGGTGCCCCCAGATTTAAATCTCAGACTGCCATGATATATGTTTACTCAAATTACTGAAATTATTACTAAAATACAAACCAGAGCAGCTCAGAAATTCAGTAGAGCCACAGTAGCTGTGAACATGCAACATTCTTTTGTAAACCCATCATTTGATGTTTGCCATTGTATACAATGGCTTCCCTCTGCCTTCTATTATTGTAGTGCTCCTGGTACTATTAACTCCCACTTTTTCTGATTCATACTTTATTTCCTGAAAGAGAATTTTTTTTTTTTTGCTTTCTAAACATCTTTTTCAGTTGAAGTACTTTCTGAATCTGCTCCCCATCTCTGACATTATAAAGGTGTCCACTTGAAAGGCTCCATTTACTTCAATAATCCACTTCTTCTTCCCCTGAGGTGCTTCTACCCTTCTTGAAATGTCCTCCAAAGTGATGTGCTGTGAAATGAAACATTCCCAACGAGATTTCAAACCATTGTAAATCTATTCAAATATAATGCCTTTTTCTGGTGTTTTGAGTTTGGGTTTCTTTTAGTATTGAGGTACGCATTCAGACTTGGAAACGTAAACAGAAAAAAAAAAGTTTAAAAACCCTCTCCACCTTTTAGTTGTCTGAAAGAATAGTTTGTTTCCAAGATGCAGATAAATGTGAATCTGCTCACTGCTCCATCTCTATTCACTAATCCAAGGCTCTGTCCCAGTTGTGTCAACGATTTAAGATAGGCAAACTATACTGAGCTGAAATTTAAATTCACTTTCATATATATTTGTATATTTATTTCTGTGTATTACAGGTAGAATGAGAAGGAAATTTAACAAGAATAGTAAATTAATCTGTGTCTTGTTTCTGATAGTCTTAGAGAGTACCATGGGTGGGGTGCAATTTTAAATGTCTTGTATACTGAACTTTCAAGCCTCTCCGCTAGATTTCCATTCACAGTTCCACATTTTGAAGGGCTCTTTCAAAAGCTTTCTTCTCCTAGGGTATTTCCTATTTTGCATGATAAATGTCACAGAAATCCTGAAAAAAAAAAGAAAAAATCTCTGGGCATTTCAGAAGGGTAAATGGATTTCAGAGAACTAAGAGGAGGGTGTTTCAGCTTGACATCTTGTGGATCACTTACACTGAAAGGAATAAATTTATAAGAAATTGCAAGTGATTAATCTTCTTGTATATGCTAATTTTCACTAACTTTAGGAGAAATATTAAAATCACTTCTTTATACATACACAGTAGGTACTTACTGTATATTTTACACTTGGATATAGTAGGAAGTGAAGCTGTAGCAGTATGTGTCAGGTTGGATGGGGATTTCTGCAACACTGTCTAGTGGAAGCTGTCCCTGCCCACACCAGACACTTAGAGCTAGATGATTTTTTAGGTGCCTTCCAGACCATTCTGTGAATTTATGCTATGGATTGTATGTATACAAAGGAACACTGCAAAATGTATTGTGCACTTTATTCAAAACAGCTTCATACAGACTAGAGAACATGCTGCTCTTGCCATAATCTCAAAAACAATCTTTTTCTTGATGTTCCATTTTCTTGAAATTTTATAAGCAGGAAACCCAGCAAAGACTGAATTAATGGAAAATGAAAGTTAGTTTGGTTTTCACTGTAAGATAGTTCCTGTCATAAAAAACTGTGTTAACCACCTTAAGCACTACTAAAAATTTTAAATAGTCTTCAATGCAGACCATATGCTGGAAAAAGACTAAACACATATAAGAAACCGACTTCTTAATTGTATATCATCCTGATTCACCCATTTTCTGATAATTAGCAGCTGTTATCAGACAGACGCCATTTCCTACATATGCTTTTGCTCAGTGTTAGTATGAGAAAAGTTTGCTGAAGGCAGGACTATTTTTGGCCCAACAACACTTATGTTGCTATGTGCTCTCAGATTACTGGGCAGATAGGCACACAATGAAGTCAAACAGCTGATCTGTAAAACTGAGAACACTGAGTGGTTTCCTCCACTGGTGCTTGTTTGTGTATAAATATGCACAAACTATGGGTAAGGAAAGGTTATTTTTCTCTAGATAGGCTTGTCAGAGAAAAGACCCACATCCTGCATCCTGTTAAAACCCTCTGTTAAAATGCAGTCAGAACCCCTTAGCAAGTTCTGTGAAACCACTCCATAAAGTTGTGCCTGTAACAGTTTGTACCTTCTGTCACATTGAGTAATTTAAGGTTGATCTTAGTTAAGATAGAAGGAACATGTGTCAGTGCTTTGATCATTGCCGTCACAGCAAAGTTGGTGGCTGCAAATACAGTATCACTTTCAGTTCAGGTCAGATGCGGCATTCTTCCAAGGTCTTTGCTAAAAACCAGACACTACCTTCTGTACTCAGTACTTTTCACCTGCCCTTTCCTTCCCTTGATCCACTGGACTGGTCACCTGCTGAAACACAAGCCAAGCTATCTCTGCAGTTTAGTTAGAGTAAGCACCTAAGCTTGAGCCTACATATTTTATTAAGTAACGTAGCACGCCCTAAGGCAGTGAAACACATCAATGGGCCTGATGGGCTCTTGCAAGGAAGCTGTGATACTTAGGTGAGTTGGGCTATACCATCAATATGGAGAACTGCAGCTTTTACCACAGTAGGCAGTGTAAGAACCTTGACAAACAGCACATACAGAAAAGACAAAAAGGCCTGTATTAGATATTGAGATAGGTTACTTTTCTCAACCATATGCTTGCCTTATGATGCACTTGCTGGCTTAGTTATGCACCACAGGTGAAGATAAAATTTCTACATCCTGTCTCAGTTACAGCTACACTTACAGAAATAAGTATTTGTGTCGTTACCTAACACAGGGATCCTATGGAAGCAGGTGCCTCTGGTCTCCATGCTGCACTCCCCAAAGACACTTCTGCAGAGCAGGCAGGAAAACCATGCATGTTGGGAACACTGCCTACAGTGCTCTTGCACAAGAACCAGGGCTGGAGGAAGCAATCAGCTCTTGCTTTCCCTGTTTGCTTTTTCCTGTTCTGCTGGAATTTTTAGGACAGCATAGGGCACCAATAAGATGGTTTTTCATTCCACTAGAGTAAAGGTAGCTTTCTATAGTGTGAGAGTCAAGTTGTAAGAGGACATGACAGAAGGGCATCCAAGCTACACAAGACTCCAAACCCAGCAAGGCCTCTCCTACTGCCTGTTGGGGGGGTGACCCATTAGTGTCCACCTTTGCCCAATAGAAACCCTCCCAGGAGTAGCCTGCTGGGCACTAACAAACATTGTCATTAAGCAACAGCTTTGTTGCTCAGTGTTTGGCTCCCCATCCACCATGCCATAGCCTCATGTGACAGCAGAGATGTCCTCTCCAGTCACGAGGATGAAGAAGCATAGAAATCTACTCCACTCCTCTAGTAATTGCAGATTCTTCAGTCTATGACACATACTATCATAGACAGTATGTTATTTACAAAACTCCATTAGAGGAATGAAATGAGCTATGACCCCACTTTATCCATAACTCCTTTAGGATATATTTTGACCATGTATGCATTCCTCCTCTGGACTAGACCATCCTATTTTGTAACTGCTGTTATTTGCTTTGAGTTTTGTGGTGGAATTTAAGGCCTGTTTTTCAAAAATCTGACTATAAAATGTATATGTGATGATAAACTTTGGTTCTGCTGCAATACAATGTTTCACTTTTCTTTCCTGATTAACAGGGATTAACGAGGTCAAATAAGATCAGGGAAAGACCACAAGTTTCAGGTTCTTTATTCCAATGAATCTAATTCAAGCCATGATATATGACCTAATTTAGTGAAGCCCTTCATGTGATAACTGGATTCATCCTACAGGAGAGTGCCCCAGAGATATCTTTTGCTGAAGATGAATGGGTGTTGCTGAGAGAAGAAGGTACTAGTCTTCATTTCAGAGGCTTGTTCCTTGGGTTTTGGTGGTATTGGGATGTATTAGTTCTCTGAATGGGACATATCTTGTATGCCAGTTAAGATAAGACTGAAAGTGTTATAATTTTATTGAGGGTGCAAAAGGGAAAATCCCAGCTTTGAAATTCTTCTTTATTCAAACATATCTCTTGAGCATATTAAAAAATAATCTTAGTTCAGACTTGAAAGAGGAGGTGAAACCCCTGATAAGACAGAAAAGGAGAACCTGACATTTACTTAGGACTCTGCAACTGGGCTATTTTTCAGGAAAATGCTATTCAAGGTGGAGAACCACAGAGTTCAGCACCAGTTGCAGAACACTATCAAGGACAGTTGTGTGGTCTATAGTTGTCTGCAAGTCCCTAATTTCAGGCATCTTTTGGAAATTTGTTGATTAGCCCTTGAAGCTTCCTTTTTTTTCCTCTCCCCATCCTTTCTAGACTTTTAAATCCTTTCTAGTGCTGTTTGTAGAACAACTGAAGACAGTAAATCCACTCTATGAAAGCCACCTTTCCTTTCTGAAATGTTAAAGAGCAGTGGGAGAAAGCAATTATATGGGACATGCTCCTGCAGCACAAAAATATCAGTCAGTAGACAAAATGAAAATATTATATGGCAAAAAGCAGATCACCAAAAGCAGGTGAGCCTAAGGGAGAAAAATACAACTTTGATCTAAAATACTTTTTAAAGTCAGTCATACCCAATGTGATGGAAGAATTTAGTCTCTCACCATCATTTTATTATGCTTCAGTTAAATACAAGTCTATTCAAGTACATGCTAAACAAAGATCACACCTACATTAAAAAATGAAAAATCCCAAAGAAAAGGAGAGCAGTATATTTCATTTTAATGATTATACTTTGTATACACTTTTTGATTGGTTGGTGTCAGGGAAAAACTAGTGATGGGCTTGAAAAATTTCCCTGATAATGTGAACCTCAGAAGTGTTGGAAATATAGAAAGAATTTTGATATTATGTATAAAATTCTGTATGACTTTGGGGACTAATGTAGTAAACAAGGAGAGATACTTAGCAGTAGAATCTGTGGTTTTGGTGTACAGCACAGTCACCAGGCATCCATAAACCAGCACTATCTTTTGAGCATAATGAGGCAGATGAAGCTGCAAAGAGCATTAGGCAAAATGATGTTAGTTAGAACAGTATGGGGGAAATCAACCCACATGGCTTTGAGAAGAGTTAGATTGTGTGAAATGGATTACATGACATGATTGCCTGGAACAGCAGGGGTGTGTGTTCCAAGAAACCTGGATCTGCTTGTGGAAATCAAAGTAAAAACAAGATTGAGAAGACAAGGGCTACTTAACTTATTGAAAATATACCTTGGAGCAAGATGTGAATTATTATGTTTGCAGTAACCTGAAAGCTATTATTTATTCAGTTTTTTTTTGTGGAATCAAGAAGCAAGGACTCAGACAGTCCTTTGTACACAGAAGCTTTGCTTCATTTTCTGTAATCACTGAGAATCTTTACTGACACTGAATTAGAAGGTTCAAGAACAGGGAGGGAAAAAACATGCTTGATTTGTTGATAACTGGATAAAGCAAAAAAAGGGTATTTGTGCAACAGGGTGGTAAAAGGATAACCACCAGGCCTATAATAATTTAGAAGCAGTGGGCATTGGCAAGGCAAATACTGCTCAGTTATGGCAAAGCTGTGCACATCCAAGCAGGGTCTGCTGATAAGCCATGCTATCACATCAGGTCTGGGTGTTATCTGCTGCAGAAGGCTGCACCACTCTGCAGCATACACAATCAAGTCTTGTGACAAATACTCAGAAAGGATATACCAATTACTTTAATGGAAAGAAAACTGTTTCTATACGTGATTGAGCTTTCATGCTGTTTGTATACAGGGCCTGAGGAGTGTGAAATGAGTCATGGGTAGCTTCTTTTTTAGAGGACTGTTGAATAAGTTATTAGACAGGCAGCTACACTCAGGCCAGTGTATTGGCCTGAAGGAATAGGTAACACAAAAAGAAAGAATGAAGGGATGAGAGAGAGAGAGCAGTTGCTCACACAATACTGTCCTGCTTCCAGGCAAATAGACTTTCTAGTGTCTTAAATTTCTTCCTCTAGTAACAGACTGAGGGCTGTACTGAACTTTAAAGGCCTTCATTAGTTGCTAAGTTATGCTGAGACCAACCACAGTGCAGCTATTCAATAGAGAAATTTCATTATTTTGTTGCTAGACTGCTTAACATCTCAGTACCAGAAACAAAAAGCCCCAAAGACCATGCACAAATTAGAGCTGTTAATCTTTAGGACAGCTGATCTTTCTAAATATTCTGGGACAGACATTTTTCTTCCTGCTACTAGTAGAGATTGGTTCTTAAAGAGTTCCTCTTGTTTCAATGAGAACTATATGATTGTTTCCTTTAAATAAGCATTTTTTTCATAAATGTATCAAGCTCAACCAGATGGAATTATCTGGCATTTGTTCATTCTTGAGGATTTGCCTCTCCTAGCAAAGATATTCTTGCCCAAGATTACTGACTAGCCAGCTATACTAGTTCAGAGGCACGCAATAGTCTGTGCAGGGAAAGGAGAGATTTTGGTACATTGAAGTGCCTGTGGGCAGCTGGGAGGTTATGTCCATTTAAAAGGATGATGTCTGCAGCAAGAGGAGATCTTTTATTCAGCAGTTTTGTTCAAGTTACTAAACAAAATTATTTATTTTAAATTAAATAGCATAACTCATGCTTGCACCATATCAAAACTGGTTTGATTTTAATGCAGTCTGTCTCCCAATCCATGTATGCCTACTCCAGAAAAAGCAGCAGCAAACATAAGGCAGACGATTATTTCTCTGTCCCACCATTTCCTGTCAGTCTTCATCAACATAAAAATTGAATTGTAACACAGCATTAATAAGGAAATATCAAAATACGTCACTGAAAGTGGACTATGTGGTACTTTCAACGTGGAAATAGATTCTGCTTCAATCATGTTTGCAGTTGTCTGCTAATAGCTACCTGACAGAGAAAAACACATGGATTTCTCTGGTCCTTCCTCCCTCCAAAGCTCTTCCCTCCAGAATGTGTTTTACTGAAGTCTCATCACATTATAAATGCCACCTCAGAACTTTTTAATTATTGCAGTAGATCATCAAAAGTTAAACATTTTTTTAAATTTCTGTTTTCAAGCTTATTTGTGGCAAGAGAGGGGATAGGGTAGGAAATTTACTTCTGATTTAATTTCACCATGAGAAAGTATGCAAGGCTATTAAAATAATAAAAAATGCGACCTGCAATTCCCTCAGCACTTCAACATGGAATATGGCCTTTTAACTTTTTTCATGGATAGATACTAGCTAAATGTATCTATCCACCAAACTCATAATCAGAGTTTTTTGGTCCACAGCTGAGTGATCTTCATCTCACTTTTTGGCAAGAAACAGGAATCAGGGAAGTAAAAGAGATTGGAAAGCAATATGAAGTGATGAAATAGAGTGTATCTCATTGGCAAAAATCAATTTGTAATAGTTATATTCAGTAGTAGCTTCTCTTTTCCCTCCAGGGAATTGGGACCAACCTTGTTTAATATCTTTATCAACAACATAGAGTGGGATTGAACCTTCAGCAAGTTTGAGGCTGACACCAAAGCTGAGTGGTGCAGTTGATTCACTGGAGGAAAAGTATGCCATCCAGAAGGACCTTGACAGACTTGGGAAAAAGACCTGTGCAAACCTCTTCACCAAGGCCAAGTACAAGGTCCTGCATGTGGGTTGGGGCAATCCCCTGTATCAGTACAGATTGGGAGCTGAATGGATTGAGAGCATCCCTGTGGAGAAGGACTTGGACTACCAGCAGATGAAATATTCAACATGAGATGCCAATGTGCTCTTGCAGCCCAGAAAGCCAAGCATGTCCTGGGCTGCATCAAAAGTAGTGTGGCTACCCGGCTGAGAGCAGGGATTCTACCCCTCTACTCTGGTCCCATAAAGCCCTATCTGTAATACTGTATCCAGCTCTGGAGTCCCCAAGATCAGAAAGATGTAGATCTGTTAGAAAGGGACCAGAGAGGGGTCATGAAAGTTTTCAGAGGGGTGGAACACCTCTCCTATAAAGTAAAGCTGAGAGAGTTGGGGTTGTTGATCCTAGAGAAGGGGAGGCTGTGAAGAGACCTATTAGCAACCTCTCAACGAATAAAGATGGAGTTGTTTTACCAAGGCCTGTAATGATAAGAGGAAATGATAAGTTTTAAACAAAAAGAGGGTATATTTAGTTTGGACATAAGAAAGAAATTCTTTTATGATAACAGTGGTGAGGCATTGTAACAGGTTGCCCACAGTAGCTGTGGATGCCTCATCCCTTGCATTGTTCAAGGCCAGTTTGGACCGGGCTTTGAGCAACCTGATCTGGTGAAAGGTAACCATGCCTATGGGGTTAGACCAAATGAACTTTAAAGGTCTCTTCCAACACAAACCATTCTCTGATACTACAATTCCATGATCCTGTGATTCTGTAATTCATTTAGTACAAATTGTTCCAGGATCTCAATCCCTGGTGTGACACCTGTTGGGCTACTTTATCTGATCAAGTGCTCCAAGAAGGAATTCTTTACAAAATAAAGCACTAAAAATTTGTCAAATATTGCTAGTAAAATTCAGTTCATCTCTTCACCCAGCCATGCCTGACAAGACTTCTAGGGATTTAATTTAATTTATTATATTTATTCATTTTCTTATATCTATGTTAGAAATTCAAATTCAAATCAGCCTGAGATGAAGAGTTTTGATTAAAAAAGCTAGAACAGCTTTATTCAGTATCTTACTCTACTCCATATTTCTACTGAACATTTCTTTCTTCAAACATCATAATTTATTTCTTTCATATTCTTTCAGCACCTCCAATTTTTATCAATAATTCACTGGAAACATTATTGCTGCAGAACTTCCTGTTGAGATCATATTAGGAAGCAAAGGGAGTGTCACAGAGGAATATGCTCTCATATTTTTGGTATCACCTTTCTCCTTTTAATTTCCTCTCTATTTGTATGGGAGGAAGGGGAGAGTCCAGAATACAGTGTCTGAAACACTTACTAGATTATCTTCCTGTCATTCTCTGCTAATACAAGATTCTTCCCTTTGTGCCGTCAGCTAGTGTTTTGACAAGTCATCAAAGACCCAAACGGACAAACATTCTTCCCAGGAAGACTCATATCTCACTATTGCAAGGCTTGTTTCATGCTTAGCCAAAACAGTCCTTTTCAAGGCCTTCTATGTAGTTCTATCAAGTAGCAACATCCAAACTACTTTCCTTCCTTGGGATTTAGCAGCCTTCAGTCATACACAGATTTTTGTGAGAAAGTAGTTTGTTCTTTGAACATCATGCACAATTGTTGCATCATATAGTTTGTCCAGAAACAGAGTGAAGTTTTAGCCCCAAAATGTCACAATCTTTGTAGCCAGCTAAAAAAGCCTTTAAGAACAAAAATGTCCATGCAATCTGAACTACTGGCTTTATTATAAACTTCAGCTCCACAGGAGTAAAGGTTTGTGAGAGCTCATTTTTAAGCAGACCTTTGAAGATAGAAGTGTTGAAAGTTATTTTCTATAAACATATGTGATGGCTAGGTAGATCAACGTTGGACAGGAGCCTCTAGAGCTGAGAAGCCACTGTCTGAACTTACAGTGCAATAGCTGTTTGTTACACAAGACAGGATTTCAGCAAAATCCACTGGGCATTCTTTTTGTTTGTATTCCAATTCAAGTTTGTATATGACATGTTTAAAAGCACACAGACAAACATGTATATGCATGTGTGGGCATTTCTTACTGTTATTTTCCAAATCTATCTTTCCAAACAAAAGCAATACTAAAATGGACATAATATTAGTAACTGAATTGAACAATATTCCAATAATTTTTAGATTACTTTCAAACATTCTTTTTAAATTAATAAATTCAAATTCAACTCAGAACATGGCAAGTCATGGAAATACACACTTACAATATAAACAGTGCATGTTTCTAACCCTTTCTCACGTAACCAGAGGGAAGGTGAAAGTATTTCAAAATCAGTATAGTTACATTTTCTGTTACTAATTCCTTTGTCCTTCATCATTAGTGTAGTCATCATCATCATCATCATCATCATCATCATCTAGTCCTTGAAGTGTAACTTTCCAACTTATTTCCTAGCAACTTTCTAGTAATCATGCTAAATATTTCTTGCAAAAAAACATGTAGTGATCTTTCTTTCAGAGTTCCGCTATTTTAGTTCCGGTTAATATCATCTTTAGAAGATAAGAGTCAGTTCCTCATTGGAATCACTACTGTTTCAGAAGTTAACTTCTAGCTAGGCTACTTCCCTTCTTCTCAGCTACTACATGGCCAAAAAAAAATCCTTAATACATTTCTCATTTTATTTTCAAATCAAAAAGTAAGTTTAATGTGGTTATTCCTGTAAAAGGAATGTTTTTCTAGTATTGTGAAATTTAATCTATGAGAGAAGAGTAAAAGCTCCTGGTTTGCATCACTCCTACACATCTGATAGAAAATTCCCATCCATGAGTCACATGTGGTACAACACAAGCAATCAGCCCACATGATTACTATGAATCTTAACTTGTGGCACCAAGGGAAGTATGGGGCTTTCCAGATCACTACTGCAATACAAGAAACATTTTAGAGTGATGAACTATTATTTCTGTCAATTCAGACAGCACAGAGATCACAAACAGAAACTTCCTAAGGAACAAAAGCTTCTGGTGACTGACACAAAATAATGCAATGTGCAGACAGGGTGAGCATATAGAAGAGGTGTAAATATGTAAGGAAAAGGATAGGATAGACTGCAAAGAGTGAGTTTACAATTTCTACAGTCCCCTGTCCACAAATCATTGATATATTAGAAACCATCACAGCTAAGTTTATGTCCTCTTACAAATTCCCTGTTATAATGTTCTTCCCCTTAGAACTGTCCTCATCACTGGTAGGGTGTATTTTTACCCACACTTACTTGTGCAAGTTAGAACAGATATTCAGTGAATATTACACCTCTATTTCATCCATTAGAGCTGGGTTAAAATTTTATGATGAATTAATTTCATGACAAGCTGGCAATCCCCCAAAACTAGAAGGTGCCGTGCAAGGCCGTTAGCCTCACAGCTTCCTGGCAAGCTTTGTGCCATGATGACACTGGACAGGACCCCGAGCATGTGAGCCTCATGTTAGAACTGCTTCAGGGACATGAGGACATGTGCAGCTTTCCAGACTTCTGTACCCTTTCCAATGGCAACAAATTCCTGGATCTGAAACCCTCCTGAGCCTTTTGCTTCTCCAGCCTGTGCAGGGAGGCTGGCAACCTTGAAAACCCTGACTAATGCCAAAGCTCAAAGGTCTGTTTCTCATGCTCATTGATCTTGGCTCTTACATGATGCGAGGACTCATAATCTCCTGGTTGTCTTACTGACTGTATTTTTGTAGCCAAGCCAAGAGATTCAGTGCTTGGCTTTCCACTCTCACTTTCACTACAGACTTGCTAAGCCAGATTCTAGTTTTCCACATGAAGGCATCTTCATTTTTTGTTTCAAAATGGATCACTCTTGGTCAGTAGGTCTCCACCGTTGGGGTGAAGACAGCTTAGCTTTATCTTCAGATGTAAAGCTCCAGGCTTCTAACAACAAAATAAGCTGCTCTGCTCACCTAATCAAACCATGTCCTTCTGTGTTGAAGGATCTGCTAGAAAAAGATGCTTCTGACAGAAAGTATTACATCTATATTTTTTTGCCAAGAAAAGTTACACCAATTTATCCTTGATGTCTCTGTCAACCTTGTATTCTATTATTCAATATGGTTTTCTCTTTGTACTGTTATTTTAGGGTTAGAGGGCTTTCAGGTCATAATGATGCTCTGCCAGCTCATCTTGCTATCTCAGCAGACATGTTTTCTACACAGTGGTAAGACTTGAGTTACTGCTATCTTCTACTTCAATTTTGTGGGAAGAAAACCTCAATATACCATGATTAACTAACCAAATAAAATGTTGGCTTTATATGACATTGCTAAGTGATCCCACACCTCATTCTCCCTGGTGCAAAGTTAACTTGCATCTGCAGTGAAGACTGGGTCAGGGCAACAAAGGAACAGTTATGTGACTGGGAGCACATGCTGCAGCAGTAGACATAACAGCAACATTGTATTTCCTAATTCCAGTAACTTCACCTGTGAATAGGGTACTACCAGTATATTCCATTATCCCTGCTGGAACAGGGATAATGTAAGAGAAAACCAGATAATTACTAATTCTTCAGGATTAAAAGAGACAAAATTTTCTCAATTGAAACTCAAACCAGAAAGAGCTCTGAAAACTCCAGGAACCTGCACATCCCCAGCAGCTTCATTTAGAACAAGCTTCACAGCTCAGCTGTAAGATAGCTGGGAGAACTTACCATTACCACTTCTTGCAGATCATTTAAAAAAACCAGTTAGCTCCAAATTTCCCTTTTCTTTTTCCCTTTTTTTTTTTTTTTTTTTTTTTTTTTTGG
>VXBI01003771.1:50943-118613 GCA_013397375.1 Toxostoma redivivum
TTTTTTTTTTTTTTTTTTTTTGATTGATTCTCTTTCAATGCTTAAAATGGCCTGGTCAGACATCATAAGAGTAGTAACAGAATCCAAAATAAATCTAAGAGAAGTCAAAATTATTATTGCTAAGGTTGGTTGCAGGTTCTAGTTCTGTACCAGCTCCTCTAGTTATTGTGTTTATTAACTTTAAAATAATATTTTCTATTTTTTTTTATTTTGTGTCTTCCCTTTGACTAAAGTGAAGATCAACTCAAAAAAAGGAAGAAGTATATAAACTCTGGGCATGCAACTCACACTATCTTAAAACAGTTACAAAATTTCTTGCCAAGAGAGATAAGACTTTATGCAAATTACATATTGCCCTAAACTGCTTGCATTTGCATGCAGGTGATAAGCTGAAGCACACCATTGAAATCTGTGCCTGCTTGCACACTCAGAGCAAGGTCATTTTGATAGCTGAGTACCTGCTGTGTCCTACGTGACACACTGCATTTATTTGAAAGAGCACATTTTCCTCTGACAGAAGAACGTTCTCGAGGTAGCATTCCCTGACTTCTGATAGTTTCCTTCTTTTACTTACTTGGTGTTATCATTGCAGAGAAAGCTCATATACACTCTAATACTATTTCCAACACAAGTTCAGGTCTTTCTAGAATTGCAGCTTGCCTGGACACTTGTGCTCATTGAACTCAACTACAGTTTTGCCCAGACCGTGACTGGAACAATAACATCAGGGAAAGGACCACCCATGGGCTGTAATACATATTAAATGATTTTATAAGAATAATTTCAGACAAATGAGACACTCCAATATGAACAGCATTGTTAGCATTAGTAGTGTCAAGCAGCAGACAGGCCACATAGAGCGGGAGAGAACCAGGTCAACACAGAAGTGCATGTCCAAATATAACCCTCATTTCCACTAGTCAGAGGCTGAGTAGCTCTTACAGCATGAGATGTATTACTCACTCTTTTTTGTCTAATAATTATAATTCTAAAAATTCTTGCTGTTATATTTTTTCTTAGTTAGTGCTAAACAGCTCTGTGACATCCACTGTCAGCCTACATTTACTTACATATCTGGGAAAAACATATCCTTTTGATTTACTGTCTTTTAAACTCACTTATGGTCTCTTCCTTTTTGTGGTGCTGGGCTGGCAGACAGAAGGCTTCAACCCTGCCTTCCTAGCCAGTCTGGAAGATTGTATGGTCCAGCTTGCCACTAAGAGCCTGGACTGCAGTCCCTAGGGCACTCCCATTCAACCTGCTTCTTCATCCCAGGGAGAAAGGGACAATTTGCTCACTCAGCAAACTTGCCTCCTGCTGTGCCTGTGACACCCCAGCACAGGCCACCAAATTGTTCCTACTGCCAGCCTTTTAGAAAAGGTGAAGGGCAGTGGCTCCTGCTGACTGGGAAAGGAGTGGAAAAGATGAAGGGAGCACTGATCTGACCTACAGGCAGGATTTAATCCATGCCAGCAAGTGTGAAGTATGGAAAATATGTCTCAACACATCACCAAGACAGAGCACATAGTAATTAGTTCATCTAAACTAAAGCAAACTTCCCCATCTTCTCAGAAGGATTTTGGTTGAGACAGTCCTGATCTAACAAAAAGGGCACCTGTAAGACACACTCCTTATGCAGTAAAAATTTCAAGGTTCCTCATGCTGTCCAAGTAGGATCAAAATAGACCAATATGGCAAGTTTTGTCTCCCAAATTGCCATCGTTGCTTGCATGTAATTCTAATATACCCTCGGGAATATAACAAGTTGTAAGAACCATCTTTTTGATGCTAATGATTTCCCAGTTTGATATGAGATGTTATGCTGACACAAGTATCTGTCTTCCTGCTATGTACTAGCCAGAGTATCTTGGAAGAAAGGATGCTGCAGCAGTGAGAGCAGTCAATAATTCTTTTGGCTTATCAAAATATATTCATTTCAAATTTCCTATAACCAATATTTGGGACTTATGTCAGCTTTTAATTAGTCATTTCAAGCAAAAGAGAGAATCCTTTAGATTTTAAAGATGCTATGAAACTCCTGCTGAATACACACATGCATTTTATAACTATCGAGGAAAATTGTTATAGATGGTTAACCACAAAATACTATGGCTCTTTCTAAAGCAATAATTTAAAGACTGCTCTGCTACTAAATTCCTCAACTTCTCCCAGTTGAATAGTTCAGATTGCAGTTGTTTTTGATGGGTTTCACATTCCTTTGGCACTATTTTTTCCTCATTTCTTATTTGTGGAAATATAAATATATTGTCTTCAATTTTCTTACATGTGAAGAATCTGATATAATGAAAAGGTCTTGCATAGAATCCAATATAAGAAAAAATTTTTCTCAAACAAGCATTGGGGTCTGCCTTGAGTTTTGACTATAGTACTATTACTAGATTATGCCTCCTACTGAGACGCATGTGAGCTTTGTTGCCTCCTACTAATTCATTTGAATTTACTGGAACTGCTACTATACTTAGTCTTAAGTACATAGCTGCACACTTGAGAGAGTGAGGATCTTAAAGCTAGTATGCCTTACCATTAGGACAGGAAAAGAATGGCTGGTGCTGGATCCCAGAGTCTAAGGGAGGACATGGCTGAAGGATTTACAAGATTACCTACATGATGACCACCCATATTCTGAGATATTGACTGGATCCTGGAAGCAGAGGACTGAGTGTTTCTGCAGCAAATTTACAAGACAAAGATAATATATCTGCAGCAAGAGATCTAAAACTTTTTTATTGTGAAGTAGCTCTGTGCACACTGAAGATGAAAAAAGACAAAAATGCTGTTTAGTGGTACAAGTCAAAGGCAGAGTGTTTTCACAGCAAATGAGCAGAGGTAGAAAACATTCTTTGGCATTATCCATCTCCATTTCTCCTGCACCAGGAGCCTTGAATTAAGTAAGTTCAGGCAAGGAATGGGTTACTGCACTCCCAGCTGTTCACACAAAAGGACACTTTGCACCTGTTCCCAGTGAATGAAAGTTTGCTTTGTGTAAAAGCAGTTCATCACCCCAGCCTTGGAGTCCAGGGGAATGGTGGAACAGCAAAGCCCAGGCATGTTGAGTGGAATCAGGATGCTACTGAGGAAGAGGAAGGCTGAAGGGCAACCAAGATTCATTAGCTTTAACATGTAAACATGCCGCCACCTGAAGTTTGATGTCATAACAAATGCAAACATCAGGGATAGTTTGCTAAATGTAAGCAAGAGAATGTGTATTTTTCACTTTAATACCAGCTCTATTTACTTTACTGTATTTGCTTAAGCCTGGAGTAATTTTCCTATTCTTCCGCTGAGGTATTATTCAGAAAAATCTGCACTACACTGACCCAATATAATTATAAAGCTGTATCCTCCGTGCTTCCTTTGATGTCCTCTTAGATCTACATCTCCTAAACTGTGATTTGTTTCAGACATTGGCATTAGGTTAGTGCCAGGCCCTCATCCAGGGTAAATGAGTGTAGGTCTGTGAGATCTCAGGTGAGCCCCAGAAGTTCATGCCAGTGGAGAGTATCTGGGCTGTCTTGGAAAAGTCAGTTCTCAGGTGGCGCAGTTATGACAAAGGCATGGACTGTGGCAAGAGCTGAGAAAACATGAGGCTAGGCTAGTATTTCTATATTAAAAAATAAAGAAAAAATATAATTAAAACCAAAGTCACATAATTAAAATAGCAGTTTCTCCTGTTCTCATGTCAGCTGGAGACCCAACAGTTTGAATGCCTCTCCTCCACACAGGGGTCACAAACCGGGCACATGGGCCATGTGTCCAGGCCAGCACACAGAAGCAGGATAGATCTGGATTTCCTCTCCATCTTCACCCCTCTGACCTTCAGAATATCACCTCCCACCCCCACTTTAATCCTTGAGTCTTTACTATAGAGCTTATAACAAATCAATAGACAGTAGAAGAAAATCCCTGTGGGAGCAGCAATTGTGGTCCTATTATAAAAGCTTAAATTCCCCACCTGCCACTTGACCAGCAAAAAGCTTGGATTTCCCACTCCAGTTCAGATTATGTAAAACTATTCAAATCCTGAGTGACAGTAGTTATGAAGACAGCTGTTGGACTCTCCAGCTGGGGGAGGCAGGAGCAAATGCTTTGGAGTCCAGTAAGAGCTGTCTTTCTATTCACCCTTCTTCCCAGAGATCCTTTGTTTTATTTTTTATTTTCTTTTTTATTTTACTTTTTTTTTTTTTTTTGTTCCAGTGGAGGGAAGCAAATAATCAAAGAAGTAAAAAATACCCATCATCAAAGCTCTCAGAAATGCTATATAAAAACAGAGACTGATTCAGAGACAGTTCTCCTTACACTCACATACACCCTCCACCCCACCAATCCCCTTCTTCTCCCCACCATTTCTGAGCTGTGTTATTTGTCACAGAAAGTGGTAGAAGATGGTGGGGTGAGATGCCATGTGAACCAGTCATTTGTCAAAACCACTCAGTTTGACATGTTTCTGGGAGGTAGATTACACTAGAATGATCCTATCAGGTTTTCAGTCAATCAAATGTAGCGGCAACCCTCTTCAGCTCACTAAAGCTCTGCCACTGCCAGTATTATCATTCTTGGTGGTGTTTCAAACTACTGTTTACCAGGGGGTTGAAATTCAGGAATGCAAAGTGGTTTCCCATGACAGTGGTTACCGTGCATTGGGGAAAGCTAGAGCAAGAATCCCAGCCACTCAAAATCACAGTGAATTGTGAAAGCCCTGTTAACTTCCCTGTGTTCATTGGGTTCTGAATGCCCATACAATACTCCTGCCCATGCAGGAGTAATTGGAGAAGGCTCTCTGTTTACACCTCTTTCTTACAAAGACTAGGCTTCTACAGAAGTCAATAAAGAATGTTTTATTACTGGGAGGAGGACCAGCCCAATGAGGTTTTGCTGAATGCGCAATGTTCATTTGACCTACATCGCATCTGAGATCAGCTCTAACAATATGATGGATCAGCATCTGATAAAGTCTCCAAGATGCGTACACCAAACACGCCTATTGCACTATGACCACAATCCTTTAACCTCTTTAGTTCTGATCAAGAGCTTAGTTCTCATTTTTGTTGCATTTCTACAGTTACGTTTTTCATGTGCAAATCCTGGCCTTTACTTTTTTTTGTTTGGCAATGCAGAGATACCATGAAACGGTACCAACAGGAAAACTGGAGATGCCCTTGCTGTCCTGTTGCAGTCAGATCAAACTTAGATCCTTTCTTCCTTGCACCTTCCAGACTGATGGGTAGTGCAGGCCTTTGCCGTAGCCTTCGTATTCCCACTCCTCCTAAATCAGGATGAGGTTGGATTCATGGAACACTTTTGGTATCAAAAAGGAAGGTGCCTAACCCCCTCCCAGCCTAGTCTTCTGAGAGAGCTTGGATGAGCTGCTCGCTGCATCGCCCCATGTACAGAATCTGCTAGCTGAGCCCAGCTGGCTTTTACATGGCTAAGAGTAAACAAAGCCACTACAGCCCAGAGGGGTCATAAATCTCCAAAATCCATGCCAGGATTGCAATCTGCCACAGAATTGAAAAAAAAAGGAGAATTGGTTTCCTTTAGTGTCTTTAATTCTGCTAGCATCCAGAACATTAGCCAATGTGCAAGTTGCAAATGTCTCTATCAAAAATTATACTTCTGAATGAAACTTTCACAGAAAAGCAAGGAAAAAAAAGAAGTAGTGGCAAACATGAGTTCTGATGTAAAGAGAATTGCTCTGCAAAGTCCTCCATTTAATGAAATAAAGTTATATGATTAATTTTAAACACCAGAATTTGTATCACTGTATTATAATTTACATAATCATAAATATTTCTTTCTGACTGGTTTTGTCTATGAATTTTGAGGTAATGGTTGGACAAGCAGAACCCATATACCTCCTAAAAGGAACAGAACACTCCTAATTTAGAGAGACAGACAGCTTCCTTTGCAGGAGTGAGGAGCATCCAGCGCAAGTTAAGTCAAAATGAGAATTGGAGACTCCCAATTCTTCACAGAAATAGTTTTGCTATACTGCATTATAGCTAATTACTTGGCCATGCAAACAACTCCAAGATGCAGGTTTCAATTATCAATATTTATGCACATGGCAAAAAAAAGTAGAAAATTTTTATCCTTCCCTGATTTGCCTTGTGGAAACATACTTTCTTTTTTTGTTTGTTTGGTTGGCTGGTTTTTTTCCTGAGAAACATTACAGTAATATATTTAAACGCTTCATAGCAGAAAGGGCATGGGAATCACTATCAGGTTCCAGTTCTACACCACTATTTTCCACCAAAGAGTGTATTCTAATAAGTCTGGGTCTATGAGAGAGAAAAGGTAAAGCTTAATTTGAGAAAGGGATCTTTAAATGGGTAATTCACTTATGAGTTCAAAGTACCCAGGTTTTTTTCTGCCTCAGACTCAGTAGCAGTTTCTGAGTGGTGCTGCCAATGGGTGTGTTCTGGATAAACATTACACTTGTTCTTCCCACACACATTTGGGACACAGTGCCCCCTGCCACTGACATCAAGAGACTGTCCCAAGCAACTGGCATGTCCTGGGATAATGCTCAAACCACATTAACGCAGCAGGTATGTGAAATGGAGTGAACTTGGCAGGTTAAGGTCAGTTCCCAGAGATAAGATTACCTTAATAGCCACCAGTGGGAACAAACACAGGCATGTATCAACTCCTTCTTTCCACAGCTTTTGCCAGAACTTGATAGGAAATAAAAATACCAGAACTTTAGGAATCAGGGTTCTTGCTACCCTTATTTATTGACACTGTTATGTTGATTCCTCAGTATAACATGCTATCTGGCCTGTAATACTAGCAAGGTAGCCATAGCTTTAACCAGATGAACCTCAGGAAAAAAAAAATCAGGTATGTAAATTTTCCCATTCATGCTGCAATAGCATTTAGATCTGGCTGTGTGTTACCCAGAACACAAAGCAATACAGTTTTAGTCTTTATCAAGTCCTTCATTCTTTCCTCTTGAACTATTCCAGACTTCAACACACTGAGTTCAGAGAAAGTTCAAGCTCACTACTTACACCAGGAGGGATGAAATCTTTGGTTTCCATTTCACAGGGATCATTGCAGGTTCACAGAGTGGGTAAAAGGCAACAACTAGTATTTGTGTCAGCCTGGCACTCAATCCATGCTGTTCAGCCTCCTTGCTGCCCTCCTTGCAGAGCTGGGAAGGAAGTCATTTGCAGCTAGAAATGTTTGGCACATCAAAGTTATGCTGCCAAGCTGGTACGCCTAAAATGTTATCTGTCCTCTCTTGTCTAAGTTTATTTGCAAAATCCACATTATCTTTTCAATATAGAAGTGCTTTCTTTCCAGGCACAGCTTGGAGAGAATACTTTACTAGGTCAGTATCAATGTCAAATTGTTAACAGTCTTAGTCCAGTGAGTATGCAAGGGAAAAACAAAACAAAATGCCAACAAACGAAAAAGGGAGAAAGGGTGAAGACATCTTGGGGAAGGAATAATTCTGTTTGGACTTGCAGAACATTATCAGAAATTACTATGAGAAAAAACAGATTTTTGAAAGTTAGGGAAATTATATACCATGTACATTCTCAAACACAGGCTTCAGATCTCACATTTTAAAAAAGGCATGATATTGACTTACTTTATTGACTTGTTTGTGGTCTGTGATAAACAATGCATCATATAAAAGCCCTCATCCATTAGGCTATGGAGTATACTAGGGGGGGAATAAAGAAGAAAATTCTGCATTCCTTCAGGTGAAAATGTTTGCAATAAATGGAAGGTGAGAGAATTTTCACTGAATAGTGTGTTCCCAATATTTAAAAGTTCAACTTTTTTTTTTCAGTCTTCAAGTCGTGCTGAGACATTTGCTTCAAAAAGAAAATGGCAGTAGCAACAATAACAAAGTACTGCTGGTGAATTAACATGATATTCAATTTGATGATTTAAAATATGCTGTAAAATTGAAAGTTATGCCTTTGGCTTTAGCAGATTAGGTGGTGAATTTTTATCATGCCAGTGTAAGTAGGAGCATGTCCCCTTCTGTTTGCTCAGAGAGCAGGTTCCAGCAGGGGCATGCAGACCATGGCAGAAGTGAGTGCGTTCCTGAGAGGGCTGGAGTGGCTTTCATCCCACGGATGGTACAGCCCTCGTGTCTGGACTTGCAGGTGCTCCCCTCCTGACAGTGGGAAGGCTTGGCCTTTGCTGGGTACAGACAGTGCTACAGGAGATCATTCAGCTGTACCTTTTGTACCTTTTGCTCTCTCTCATTGCCTCTGACCAGTGCAACATGGTTGCTTGCTCCATGGCATGGTACAAAGAGCAAACAAAATCTGCCCTGACATTCCTTTGTCTCATCCCTTCCCTTCAAATCAAATAGGTCTTGTAACTACATTTGGATGGCAGGTTTGCAAAATTGTAGGCTCCCTAAGGCAGAGCCAGTGTGATGTGATTTGCCTGTCCAGGACCCAGCAGAATGAGGCCCTAAACCTAATCTGCAGCCTCTAGGCACTACAGTAATATCACTAATTTAATACAAATGACAATGAGAGTAAGGGACATGCTATTCACAAGAGTGACTTCCCATCCTCAGATGCTTGGCAGGACTTCAGATCTGCATTCAGGGAGTGCATAGACTTTGCTGAAATGGCCATTCTTTGTACAAATATGCCCCCAGGCAGCAATAAAAAGAAACAGATGCAGATTAACACTAACAAATCACATACCCATTGCACTATACATGTAACCTAATGCATGTGAATAGTCCTACTGGGTTTACATCTGTTACAGAACTCACAGCCTTGTTGAAGGCATGTTGAATCTCTCTCACGGCACCAATTCTTCTCAAAAGCAAGGATTTTGGCAGCAAAGGGAACAGTCCCCCCACAGAAACTGGGGGACACTGGAGAAGGGTAAAGTGGAGTAGAGCCATCTCCACTTTACCTAACAAGCTCTCTGAGGCATCTTGTGAAAAGTTGCTATCTTAGCTCCCTCTGCCTTCCATGGGGAGACTGAGGGGAGAGGATGATTCATTCATCCCAATGCCTAAGAAATCTGGTATAAATCAAGGGTGGTTGAAGCAGATTTGGAGCCTGGATTACCTGCTTACACCGATCTACAATTTTTAGATAACTGCAGTTGGGTAAAATAAATCTCAGTTTGGTGGCTGACTGAGTTATACAGCCACAGCAGTGTCAAAAATGAAGGTAGAGACAAGCACATCTCTCTGCTCTCTAGGGCAGCCAGAGCTCAGTCACAGTGGAGAAGGCAGTTATGACCTGTGGGTGAGCAGATCACGACAGTCGGCATCTACTTTTGGTGTCCTATCTCTTCCCTCCACTGACAAAACAGACAGACACCAGCAACTTCAGCTATATAAGGCAGAAAGCACTTACTGTACTCATGATCTTAGACACGGTCAGAGGTGTGACAACATAATCATTCACCCAGATGAGATGACACAGGATCTACAACAGTTCTCATAAGAGTTATGAACTAAGATGACCCTATGCATTTTGGAGAAGGGATTCAAAAGTAAAGAGAAGTTCAGCCAAAGGCCCTGCAAAACATAGTACATAAATTAAAAAAGAAAACAAAAAAAAAACAAACAAACAAAAACCAAACAAAAGAACTGTTGTAGGTAGAGTGTGTGTTTGTCTGTATACCTATGGCTTTCTGTAGGAAGTGTCAGAATCTTGCTGCTTCCTCCTGTTTTTAAGCTGCCCTCTTGTGTCTTGTTATCAGGTGTTTTTGACTTGCATGAATTCACACCACCATTTGCCTGCATCCTCTTGGCATGTACAGAAACTGAGTCAATGACCTTCCACACCACCTCCACTGCTTCTCTCAAAGGATCTATTATGTGGCTCACTGGAAGAGAACAAGTACAGTTCTGTTTCAGTCAGCATGACTCTTACAGTATAAACACTGAAAAAAAACCCACTCCACATAGCTAGCCTCATTTTGCATTAGTCAGGAAAGGTCAAGACAAAACTGGAGTCAGGAAAAAATTGGTCAGTGTTTGGAATCAGTCTCACTTGAGTTTGACTTCCTGTTTCTGAAAAAAAACCAACCACAGTGCCTCACATTATCTGAATATGAAGTTTAGTGAATGTTGCTATACATGCCACACAAACACATTTTACACACAGTAATTCTTTGAGTGCCTTAAGAAGCTCCAAGCACAAGTACAGAGACTCAGCAGTTACCAAGAACCAGAAGAAATGCAAAGTCTGGGGTTTGTATTCTTTCCATCTCTATTTATATTATAGAGTTGATTTATTAAGAAATTTACCTCTAAAATTAGTGACAATTCCTTCTAGAATTACATCCAGGCCAACAGATGAAACAAAACTTGCAGCTTCTCTCTTAGTACCCAGGCCCACTATTGTGCATTCAAGAGCAATTCAGACAGCCTGAATTTCAAACTGGGAAAAGGCAAACAGAGATGGTTTGATCTTTTGTTATTTTGCTAATCAGGCTAGAAAAATGAAAACACAATGTACCTACTTTATTTAAATTAAAATAATTATAGTATCGGTCTGTCAAGAGAATAATTAGATGCATATTGATTAAATAGCAGAAGAAGATGAGAGTTTGTTAGCTGTCTGTTTTTAATGGAATATCTGTCAAAGTTAGAAATTTGATCTCCCCATTCCTTTCAGCCCCTTCTTCCATCTGGATGCAAATCCTTACAGACAAACCAAATAAAAACAGGAGACAAAGAAATAACCTCTAAGCTTTATGGATTTGAGGGTCCAGGGGGCATGAGAAAGCACTTCACAATAATGCTCTAGCACTATAGCTGTTTAATGGATACCCAGTAGTATCCCAGGGAAGAGACCTTCTTCGGTAGCATTAAATAGCAATGATTTTCTTGCTCTGTCTTGGTACTTTCTGTAAGCTGTCTGCATTCCCATCCTGACAACACTAAACTTAGTGTTTTCTGAAAGAACTGAGAAAGGACAATTTAGGGTTTGGGGTTTGGATGGATTTTTTTCTTTTCCACAGCAACTCGCTCCACTCTCTTCACTCCTAGATAACCTCTGAAGTGGAAAAAAATAATCTCTGCTCACCTATAGATATCACCTTCTCAAATTTCTTCTGAATATAAATTCCTTAGTACACATTAAAAGGCAGTTTTCTGCAACAGTAACCTGCTTTTCTCTGTCTGAAATGAAGGTTCATCATGACTCACATCTTTTCAGTGATGGTGAAGGTGTGAAATCTGTCAGAAATAGAATGCATTACAAGTTCCATGCGTCAACCATTGACCTCTTCATCAGTGCTCTGTAAGAAGTGTTGTCTTCCTCTTTGTAAGAGCACAGATGATGCAAGCAGCAAGAAGACTTGAAAAAAATGAGCCATTTTATTCCAGAAAATAACTTTGATACTCCCTGATTCATAGGCATACAACTTTTTGTCTTCAACTTCCTTAATTCCCCACCATCATTCTTGAATTCCTGTTTCCAGATACCCAAATTATGATTCTAGATCTATTTCCCCCAACAACTCTGCACATATGTCAGTACAACTGATGTCTCTCCCACTCTCTGCCATATGCTTTCTACTCCTTGTTGTCAGCCTCCTAAAGCTGTTCATCTTGTTTTCTCACCAGCATTTTCCCTGGCACAGTTCGGTCACTGCTCAGAGCTTTGCAATACCCAGCAGGGCAGACACAGCTTGTGTAGTAACACATTCCTGAGTATGACTGTGTCATTGCCTGTGAATGAGCTGTTACTCTAGAGCACCTGGGAAGATGGTGGGGACAGAGATAAAACATCCAGGAGGCAATGTCTGCCTCAGAAGAGAAAAAAAAAAAAGCATTTCCAGTTGGATCCAATGCCGGGTCTTTTCTCCCAGCCTGAGCTGTTCTGCGCCTCCATGACTGAGCATGGCCCTCTCATAGCCTGGCTCAGCCCCAAGAATCATAGAGCCATAGAATAGTTTGGGCTGGAAGGGACCTCTAAAGTCATCTAATCCAACCCCCCTGCAATGAGCAAGGACATCTTCAACTAAACCAAATTGTTCAAAGTCCCATCTAACTTGGCCTTGAATACTTCCAGGGATGAGGTAGCTACAACTTCTCTGAGCAACCTATTCCAGTGTTTCTCCTGGATAAGAAATTCTTTCTTATGTCTACTCTTAATACACCCACTTTTAGTTTAAAACCATTACTCCTTGTCCTATCCCTACAGGCCCTTCTAAAATTCTTTCCCCATCAACAAAAAGGGAATGACATTCAGCATGACAACAGCCTTGAAGGGGAAACATGCCTGAAAAGTTGCCCTTCTGTCTTGCTCAACCTTAATGTCTGGTGTTCTGAGTCACAGATTAAATGAAAGAGCAAACTCTGGGACTTCCTGGTAGAACTGCTGCCTCAGTTCCTGTATCTCACCCATTTACAACATCAAGCACGGGCTGTTTGCACTTCGCAAACGACAAAGAGATCATTCAAAGGCAGGGCAGCTCTCAGAGTGAGACCAGCAAAACTCTTACAACTGGTTTATTTGCTCTGGGCATTGTATATACAATGACAAAGCTTATGGTGCTCCTGTGCTGAAGTATCAGTGATGAGTATAACACCAGCTAGACAGTGATGCTCGTCTTCTCCTCAGTACTGGCAATACTTCCCAGCTCTGTCGAGACCTCAGGGAAGCCAGTGCTGATCTCTGTGTTGACTGCCATGGAGTGTGAGAATAAGAAGCAAATAATGTTCATTGTAGTCTTTTATTATTGACCTAGAATCAGCTTGCCATCCTTGAATTATTAGCCCCTTATAAACCAAGGAGGACTATGAAGATGATTGAGCGCTGGAGCAGCTCTCCTGTGAAAATAGGCTGAGAGAATTGGAATTGTTCAAGCTATAGAAGAGAAGGCACCAGAGAGACTTTCTAGATACCTTTCAGTACCTAAAAGGGGCCTACAAATGTGCTGGAAAGGGACTTTTCACAAGGGCATATAGGGACAGGACAAGGGGAAATAGTTTCTAACTGAAAGAGGGCAGGTTTAGATTATATATAAGGAAGAAATTCTTTATTATGAGGGTGGTGAGATGCTGGAACAGGTTTCCCAGGGAAGTTGTGTGTCTCTGGAAGCATTCAAGGCCAGATTGGATGGGACTTTGAACAACCAGGTCTAGGGGAAGGAATCCCTGCCCATGGCAGGGGAGTTGGAATGAGATGATCTTTAAGGTCCCTTCCAACGCAAACTACTCTGTGATTCTCTGATTCTGTGACTGTGATCTGAAAAGATGGTGGATTGTTAAGAAGCAGCAACTATGAGGAAGATAGAATGAGTGTCAAAGGACAGCTTGGCACAATGTATAGCATGGAACATAGCTCATTTACCTGTTTCCTTGATCTGCTTTCTCACAAATAAATTCTAGAAACTAATACTAAGGCAAATACCTCCAGCTCCAGGAGGATAAATTTCTGACCTCAGCACAAGAGTTCATTACTCAATAGGTGAGAAAAATGAGGGAAAAAACACAACCACAAAACACTCTCAGCAACTAAATCCTACATGTAAGAAGAGCTACACCATTTTTAGAAATTAAAAATAAGTAGGACAAAACAAATATTTTTGCCTATTTTAAAAGGGATTTTTTTAATTTATCTTAGAGCACTCTAACACAGACTACTAAATATATGCCAAAACAATGGCTTTTAACAGACAAAAGCTAATTCATTAAATTTCCTACAATGCAAAATAGAAGACCTTCTAGCAGTTTATTATCAGGAGCTTTGCTATTATTGCTTCTTTTAATATAAGTTGTTGAGCTGTTTTTACAATCTATCTCACAATTTTTAAGGAGTTTAGTCCACTCATGTAAAATTGTCCCACTAATGCAACATTTGACTTTAGAGCACAACCTAAACTCATTAACCCTTCACTTCCTCTTTTTGTTCTGTCTTTTTCTAAAGCAATGCATACATACAAGCATTTTGTGTTCTTCCTAACAGTCATTTTTAAAATCTTTCTTCATCGTGTCCATTTTTTAATTATAATTACTTTGGAAATATCTTGTTGACAACAGAAGATACTGTATTGTACTCCTAATGCACATATATATAACCGCAATTTCATTGGCCAGAACAATGCTTTTAAAATGTATATTCTTTCTCAGTGCAGAGAAGAAACGTGATGAAAAGGACATGGCAGAGAGATTTTGGATCAGGGAATCCAGGTTTACCTTTCATCCATAAGTATATACATATATATATATAAAAGTCAGTAGAGTCTCATGGACAAATAAGTCAAGTAGTATTTCCCTGTAAAGTCTACTCTTACTCATAAATCTGTGTGCTTTAAAACACACAAAATCTTAAAGCATATTTAAAAGAAGATTTAAGACATTCTCTGTCTTTTTCTTTAAAGTTTTGGTGCAGAAATACAGATATACAATTCTGTTTTCAAATACTGCTGAGAAATGCCAAACAGAGAAATTTTAAAAGTTCAAGTAGAATAAACTAAATCCAAAGTACCTAAGTTTTGTCTAAGGAGAGCAGATACACTGTGTCTTTGGCATTTAGTTGGGTTCAAGGATGGCAAACCTCTTGTTTATGATGCAAAGATTTAGGCTGATTTGTCCAGCACAAATAAAAAATGCAAGTTCAGCAAATTTCTGCAGCTAAGAGGAAGGAACACGAGAAATGGAGACAGCAGCCCAGTCATACATAAAGGAGTCTATGCTCAAATCCCTGTCATTCTCTTGGGCACAGGCAGTATTTGCAGTTTCAGCCATATTCAGTCATAAACTACGCTTAGTCTGGATATCAATGACACAAGGCAATGGATAATTGTGATAAACTAATGAGTGTGGTATCCACTGAAATGGGTAATTTCAGACATATTTCAGCCCATTGGAGATGGGCTCCAAAAGCACAGTCTGGTATTTAGACCCCAGTATTTAAGTCTACTGGCATCTGCTGGTCCTCTAGGAGAATCATAATAGTCAAGGCAGGTGCTCATTTCCATGGCTTACATGTGTCCTGGGACATCCACGTGATGTGTGGCAGATGTGCAGATGTGGCACAGATTCTGCAGGAGACGCACCTCTGTCTTAAGCCTCATGGGATTATCCCAGGGCACCTGCAACGTTTTAGGTCCTTTAGGTGTGTGCAGGCAACTTGATCAAATTTCCAGGCAGTAGAACCACTAAAGCTGAAGAGCTACTCAGGACACAAGCCAGGAGGGCTCAGTTCCACTGTGTGAGACCATAACTTTCTAGGTCTGCAGCTGAAGGCTGTGTGGGTTTCCCTGCTACATTTCCAAAAACTTCAAAACTATGGTCAGGCATCCCAAATGAGCCTTATATCAGGCTGTGAACAATCTCTTTCTAGACTTTTCTAGCTACATTAAGGCAATTTCTTTTGACTGTAGAGGAAGCCTATATATACCTACTATTAATGGAGATCTTTTCTCCTAGACAGCAAATTTTTGATTCTGAGTTTTATCCCATTTTTAAAACTGGCAAGGAAGAGACACAGCAAATCAAATTCTTTCATTGCCAACAACTCAATACCTGAGAAAATACAGACTATTAAAATATCATCCAGAGAGAGAAAACAAATTTTAGTGTAAGGTATGAAGCTGGAAGCAATGTATCCTAAGATTTGGGATTAGATATAAGTGTGAGGCAGAGTTACATAGTAAGGAGTAGAACATTTCCTGAAACCTAGGCAAAACACTTATATTCCATTCTCTCCTCTGTTACAGAGGATGTGAACCTATATCTTTTACTACTGGAATACAGCCCTAAGAATCAAGCTATCACACATGCTGTTCTTCCTTCCTCCCGTGGTCACTGCACTTTGTAGGGATGTGTTAAATGTTTACTCATCCTAAAAGTAAGAGAAGGATTACATTTAACAGTGCCTCAGAAAATGAAAGACCTATGCTCCAGTTCCTCAGCTGTATCGAGTAGAAAACAACTTTGAACTATACTCAGAAGACAGATAGCAGAGATTTTGTTTTGATTTTTTTCAATGTATATCAAATTTATCGATAAATCAGTATGACTGAAACTGCAGACAAGGGAATATATGACCTATTTATCCTTCCTTTGACTAGTTGCTTTTTCAAATGCATTTGGTCTAACTCAGTTACCATCAAAAAGTAGTGAAAGTAAATTAGAAGAAAATTCAAATAAAATTTTCTACTGTCTGCTGAAATCTGGGAGTTCTATATCCTAAGAGAAATCCCATACAAAGGCTCAATTCACATAAGTATAATATATATCTTAAAAAGTTCCTTTTAAGCCAGCAGGAAGGCTTTTTCATTATTCTGGAGTTTTCTGAGAAAACACTGGAAGCATCCATTTTCCAGGATAACCACAAAATTTATTTATTATTAATCTGGCAACTGTGTTTCTTTTACAGATAAGAATCCTATTCAAGTTAGTGGGAATGTTTATCTGCATGACTTACCAATACCATACCTAATGGTAGTGACTTCTTTTTTTATACACTTACAGAGCAGCAAAGCCATAGTAAGTAATTTGTAAAGCAAGGGAAGAGATATGGATTTTGTGTGGGAACATGAGCTATTCTCAGACAGGTGAGAGCTTTCCACCAGGAAACCATCCTTACCATTTCTATATTCAGCACATGCCAAGAGAAGTACATCTGTCCTTCAGAAGGAGCTATTGAAATATACTGCACAGCTGCTGAAAAACTTTAAAAGGAGCTACTGGAAAGCTCTGTGAAAGAGATGTTTTCAGCATCACCAAAAACTGACTTAGTTCTCATCTCTTTGTTCTACTGGCTGAACTATGAGTATTCAGAACAGACGTGTAATTTGTAGGGAGAGTAAAGATGCAGATCAAGTGCTGGATAGAAATCACTGATGTTACAGTAGTATTGATAAAGATGCACTCTACTATATTTGTAATAAACATTTCCACCACTTGCTTTGTCTGACACTGAAAAGAAATTAAAAAGCAGATACTGTGCAATTTGCAGACTAGTTGACAGTAGATAGGAATTTCATCTTTTTTGGTTGAATGATGGGTGGATCTTTAGAAAAAGTATGACTGGTCATGATTCCCAAAACTGAGCAAGGAACATTGGCTAAAATCCAGGTTTCTATGCTAAAAAATCCCTGAGTTCTCTCACCACGTCCCATTAGGAGTTAAGTGTAATTTTCCTGGACACCATTGGATTGTTCTTGGACTTCATTAGTTCCTGATGAACATTTACGTATTGGTGTATGAGAAGACATCAAGACTTATTCCATAGTGTTCTTGTAGATGAAATTGCTCATTAGCCTGACTTGTTGATGCAACCTTGCAGCACTGTTTGTAAGAACTTTGTTCCCAGTTTTGCCCTGTTACAATTCAAGTAATTTCTCTAATTAGAATCCTGTTTCTTGAATTGAACTTAATTGTGATGATGGTTGCTGCCATGATCCACAGAGTCGTGCAAAGTTTAGAATACTGACTGTAGAAGTGGGGATTTTTTTTTTTTTACTGCAGAAAAGAAAGAAAAATAAAGAAATCCAGCCTTTGAAATAAGAAAGAAACATTCAACATTTCAAGGTCAAGAGCATAAGATGTAAGCCAGGGAAAGTTCTGCTTTTCTTGCTTGTGGGCCCCTGTTATGAAATTACTGCTTTGCATTTGCCTTCTCCTTTTGCTGTCTTCCCCTCAATGCTTTGGTTGAAAGCAGGAAGTAGAGCAGTGGGTGGAAGCTCACATACACACAGAAAAAGAAGTTAAAACATTTTCCGTGGTCAGAAGGGGCTGGGGTTTTCACAGAGGTCAGAAAAATGTTTAATTTAAAATGTGGTGAATCCAAAACTGGTTGTGCCCACCTCTAGGTCTAAGCAAAACAGAACAGGCACATTAAGTTTAGTTCCACTGAAAACACAGACCAAGCACAAAATGGAAAAGGTCAACACAGGATGGTGAGGGCTTCAAGTGATGCAGAGAGAAAATTCCCCAGGAAAGTATTAGTGTGAACATAAGCCAGCTGTGTTATTTAATGATGGGAGGCAGGTTCTCTCTGGCTCAACTTTTTATGTTTTCTTGTAACATTCGAGCATTCCACTTGGGCAATATTCACAGCTTGTGGAATCACTCATAAGCCTGCAGATTTTCAGCGAAAAGCCAGCACAGTTCTCACTTTGCAATAAGCATGTCTGTTCTTTGTTTCTTGTTTGCTTGCACTGTGCATCTCTGTTGCAGTTTCATGTTCTTTTAATTTTGATAGACTCTGATTAATTACAAAACTTAAGAAGTACAGCTGGAACTGAGATTTAACTCTTTTTGATACCTCAAATCCCCTTGATGCTCAACAGGCATACAGAAACTTCTACAAGTCATCTTCTGAGTAAAAATACTTCCCAGCAGCCCACAGATACTGTCCAGACTGCTTCCTCCTCTCTCTTCCATTTACAACCCTTAGAATGTACAAAGACCAGAAATTAGGCAAATCCCCCAGCTAGGCTTGCCCTCTCCAAAGAGAAATCACTGGTTCTGATGGCGTTGCCTTCAGCAGACCTTCCACCTTCCCTTCCCAGCCTCATGATGAAAAGGTTCAGCTCTAGGCTGATAAACATGTGAGAACATGAAGAAATACTATAAATTTGGAATGTTGGGCCTTCAACTGCAGTGAATTAGTGCACATGCTTGCTTCAGTCATGATCTGTCTGCTCAGCAGCCAAGAGCCTGTGATCCTACAGCTCACTTTAGTGTGTTTAGGCAGACAGAAAGAGTATAACCTGTCCTAGTTTAAGCTCAGCTGTGAAGATGGCACTGTATGATTCCACACCAGGTGGATATCATGGTAATCACAGCTTGAGTAGAAAAAAAAGCCAAACAGTGTGAGGCTGAAAACCTGCTTTCTTTTACAATCTCTTGTTTTCAGGTGCTTGTATCTATAACAAACAGCTGCACATGAGGTTGAGTTTTTCCAGACGAAGTCATTGTTCTAAAGGTAAGCAATTCTTTTCAAAAGTAGTCACAAAAGCATTGCAGAACTATTATCTGAGAGGTGAGGGGAGTTGCAAACACCTCTTTCTCACAATAAAAAATTAGTTGCTCTCCCACTGACCTATTCTTTATCTGAGCTGACTGAATTTTGGCACTCAGCATGTTTAGCTTATACATACTTAAGCTCCTAAAATGTACCACAGGAAGGCTAAGGTACACTTTGAAAAGAAGTATTTATGGGCTGTGTTCAGGCAACAGCAAGATTATAGATACCAAGGGAAGAGCTCTGATAAAGCAGCAGGCAGGGTACTCTGATAAGAATGCTTGAGCTGTAGCATATTGAGCTGGCTGGGATGGATTTAACTTTCCCTCACAGTGCTGTGTTCTGTGCCAATGCTACAAACAGGTTGATAACTCAGTGGCACAGCACCAAGGCTGTCTCTCCAGCATTCCTCTCTCACCAGTAGGCCAGGGGTGGTCAAGATTTTGGGACTAAACACAGCCAGGACAAGTGACCCAAGCTGAGGAAAGGAATATTCCATATGGCAGCTGCTCAGCAATAAGAGCTAAGGGAAAGTCAGGAGGTGAGGGGGAGGCCATTCATTATTACTACATGTACTGAAGTCCTGCTTCCCAAAAAATGGGAAATAGAGAATGAATCTTTTCCTTTGCTTCCATTTTTGACCTTTGCCTTTGGTTTATTAAATTTCCTTTTTGTGGAAAAACACCTCAAGTATTTGCACCTTATTTTCTTATCCCAGATACACTACTGAGGAGGAAAGATAGAGTGGCTTTGTGGGCACCTAATTATCTACAGTACTATTCCAGTCACTCCCTGCTCCTATTTTATTTCTTTCCCAAGGAGACATCACCTAGGGGAAAAGTACTCTGATTATAAGTTCTCCCAACTTCAGAGATACAGAGATTGTATTTCCAGCTGAAAGCCTGAGTTGCTAGGGAGGCTGGAATTGAAACGTGTTTCAGCCTGTAAATCACAGGACTATGTGCCATGGGCCAAGCTCTGTTTTGATTTGGTACAGCTTAAAGAGATTCCTATCAGAGTGCCCCACATAAACATCCAAAAAAAGATCACATTTCTAACCCCACAGCAAGGAGCAGATGTTATTTTCCTTGATTCATTTATGGGTTAAAAAAGTCAACAGAAGCGTTACAAAATGTTCAGTTCTGTTCAAAAATACCTACTAGCTATACATTAAGCAATCCTCCAAATACACGATAACTTCTGGGAATGTCAGCCAAAGAGTGTCCAGACGGGTTGGTAAATGGCCTTTGAGTTCAGAAACAGCGAGTGTGTTTGTTGAGCAAGGCCATTACACTGGTTCAGAACTTGTGGTCGGCACCCGCTGGATGCTGCTGAGTCTGCAATTTCACAGCAGTACAAATATCAACAGACTGGCCAAGCTGCACAGAGCCCGTTTTTTGGAACTAAGCACTGCAGGATATATTCAAGACTGATTTATTAGAAACTTCAGCAGCAGCAGAGTTAGGATTTCCCCACTGCAGCCTTTTGAAGTGCAAATGTGAACAAAATTACACCATATTGCAAAACCAATATGTTTTATCCAAAGCTTTGCATGTGATTTTGATTTTTAAATGCACAAGTCTGAACACATTCTTTGGAATGTTTGTTTGTTTTTTTTTCCAGCTGGAGATACACTCAGATCTAACTACATCAAAAGATAAAGTAACTTCACTAAAGTTTCTCCAGGGAAAAGACATAGCAATCCCAACTATTGAAAGAAACTGACAATTTACATGAGATGAGGTGTATCTGGCAGCAGCAAAGTACATTTCTGTCCTTCTGTCATATCTCTGTATCTCACAGTCATTGCTGAACTTTATTATTACAACAATCTTATGAAGATTGGCCTTATTTTTCTAGCACAGTATGTATTTTATGTGTATGGGAACTGATAAAAAGATCTCAAAATTAGTTTTGGGGCTGATGAAGGAAATCAGCATCTTACTTTGGTTAATTCCACGAACAGAAAAGAACAGAATCTGCTCAATTACTTATTGGGAACTATTCACTGCTATAGCTGGATAGCTGTAAAAATACCAAAAATCTTACATCTAATCACCACAGGATCATCTTTTTACCATCTCCACCCTTTGCTTTCTTGATCCTCTGGAAATATCCAGAAGATTTTTTTAATAAGATATAGAGTGAAAGTGGGTTTTTTTCTGTAATCTAGGTATAGCTATCTATAAAATTATTTTAAATGAAACAATATACTGTACAACATATAGGTATATGTTATTTCTATTTAATCTTTCAAAGTTTCTGCAGAATCCTACTATGATTCCATTCTATTTTTATATTTCCACAGAAGCCCAAATACCAAACACTGTCATTTCCATAAAATGTACATTCCTGACACTCATTACCACATCATTGTCTCATCCAAGCAGCAGTCAAGTGACTAATATCTTTCCTTTCAGTTCCTCACTCCACTGCTGCCTGTTCCAGATTACTTTACCACCTAAGCTTATTTTATTATGTTCTCAAATTAACAGGTACTCTGATAAGTGTTTTCTGCAAGTGAAAATCTAAATGCAGTATGCCTTCCCACGTGCTCTTGAGCTTCTGAAGGCTTGGGGGGTGGCAGGGAAGGGATGGAAGTCAGGAGAGAAATGAGAGGGAGCCTCTGGGTGCTGGTGACAGAGCTGGTGGGTTGTCAGTCCTGCTCGTGGGACCTGCACACACAGCTGCACTGTACCACTGCCTATTCTGCTTGTGTGATTTAGCTTACTAAGTAAAACTGCCAGACAAGATTTGTTGTGGGGGGTTCTGCCAGCATTAAGAGGATAGGTCTGTCCTCACTGAACCACAAATAGTACCATCGAAGGACAATGCTGAGGAAATATGACATATAGGAAATAAAAAACAGAATGCTTCAAGGATTTTAATTTGAGACTGAGACAAGTTTCAGGAGTATGAGTTAACATTTAGTTAAGAAAGGAGCAGGAAGCAAAAAGAAAGCAGTGGCTAAAACAAAAATGTCAATCTAAAATTGCTATAAGTTGATGCTTTTAAGGTGTGGGGTTGTTGGTTTTTTTCCCTTTTTAAAAGCTAAACATGAAAGTTCTTCTTCAAACAGCCAGCCATCTGGCTCTTCCTGGATTTTAATGCTGCTCCTGAAATCTGATCTGAATTAATATAGGCAATAGTGCTCTTTGAAGTTAGCAAGCACATAAACACAAAAGCTTTATCAGTAGGGCCATTCATACAGCAGTAAGTGATTGTAGAGTAAATTTATCCAGCCACAGCCTGTCCCAGCACAAAAACCATTCCCAACAAAGCATCTAATTTCGAGGATGGGATCCCAGTCTCTGAGCACACAGTAGTCTCCAGTTACTCATGTGATGTGAGAGGCACTAAATAGGAACAAGAGTGGAATTGACCCTGTGACCTCTAGGACAAGTTGTAGGGTTGTTACGCAGGCATCTGCAGCCTCAGCAGCTCGATGATTATATAGCAACAACAGTGTGCTGAAGCTTTAGAAAGATCTGAAAACAAAGTTCTTCTTGTGCTGTTCAATAGCTATGCAGTGTCAAAGAGCCTGTCAGGGTCTCCCTCACAGGATGGCACAGGACAAACTGTGATCTGTGGTCTTTAATTTTATCCCTCTGCCCAGCACAACATAGCAACAGACTCATATAGCTCTCTCTTGTGAGAGACATCCTACCCACAACTTCCTTCCTACAGTCCAGATTAGCAGCGATTTCTGTCAACATCACATAGTTCAGAAGGTGTGCTTAATAATATAAAAAAAATATGGAGTAATACTGAGGAACATAGAGCAATATAGAATGTTATGAAGTGTCTGATTAATCTCTGGGATATACTATACCATCAGAAAACCCTGCAGGTTTCCCCAAAATCAGAAGGACATTGTTAGGCAGTAAGACCTCCCTCAGCTCCACTTTCCTGATCTTCCAGTTCCCATTTAGCCTGTCAGGATAGTCACTTGCCAGAGACATTCTCAGATGAAGTCATCAGCTCAACATCCTTATTTCCATCACCATCTCGTTTCTTCCAGCTATACCTCCACCTCTGGAGATGTGTGAAGACATTAAACCACAAAGCCAATTAGATACCCCCATCTGAGAGCAATATTTTCTATCATGGCCAGGCAGGGCCCAATTTACATGAAACTGTGGCAGCTCCAGGATCACATATTGGATTTTCATACAACTTTTTCTGTATAATTGCATTTTCCCAGCAATTACAATGTAAGTTTCTAACATGGCAGGCATTCTTATCTTTAGCTTTGTCCCAAAAAATTGTCAGTAGCTTATAGTTCATGATTTATTACTGTTGTTCTCCAGTTTTGCTGTTCCCATCTTATAACACAGTCTAATTCAGTAATCTTTTTCTATGAGGCACTTTATTATTTTGATATGTTTCAATTATTTGATGGTTGGAATAGGTACTAGTACTTACAGATCTAAATCTGTATTTTCTTTCAAATTATCTAAAATCAATCTCACATCATACATTAACATTTTCTGAAAATTCTGTCTATCTACTTAAATTTGAATATGCATGGCAACGACTCCTCCTACTTGGGAAACTGGTAACAGTTTAAAACAACTCCAACACTCATTTTACTTCTAGCTAATGAATAAATTGGTAAGATTTTTATTTCAATAGATCACTGTTCCTCTGCCAAAACAAAAGGCTCCTTTAAATTGTTTGAACTATTTTTCTGTCATAGAAAGCATATAAATAGTTTCCAGGCTCCCTCTGTAATTTTGAAACTGATATAAAATATTCCCAACTCTGCACATGCCTTTTTCCTATTATTTTATTAATTTCATATGACGTGCAAGCATATTTTTCTGTCTCATATTTTCTTCTGTGCAAGATCGTCCCAGTTCCAGCCAGGACAGGGCTGGATTTTGCAGTAGACAGGAAGGGACATGGATAGCACCTGGATGTTATTCTATAACACCTCACATCTTTTCTGGGAATGGGCAAAGGCATCTCTTCCAGGTAGGTCTAGTACAGTGTAGAGTGGTGGAGGGAGTGGCTGGGTCTTGTCTTCAGTCGAGGGGGCTCCATGTGAATCGTTCGCCTCTTTCTTGTACCTTCTGTCATTACCATTATTGCTCCCACCATTCATTTCCTTATCTCATTGCTGTTTCCAACAAGTTGTGCTTATCTCAACCCATGATCTCCCAATTCCCTCCTCCATCCCACCCCAAGGAAAAGGAGAAAGGGAAGGGGGAGCAAGTGAGTGGCACATGGTTTGGAGAGTCTCAGTGAGAGCATTAAATTGGGGAGTACCATTCCTAAACCACAACAAAGATGCACAAAATGAAAGTCATGACTAAGGTTAATGTGTCAGCCCCCAGCAATAGAACACCACAGAGGTCCTCTGCCAGCCTTGAGGTGCACTGAGCGAGGCAGAAGGGAGAGCTGCCTACCAGCCTCACAGCTCATAGCCTCATAGCTCATAGGTGGCAGTAGCTCTCACCCACCTCTTTCACAAAAACTCCTGTGACATAATACACTTCTACTCAGGACCTGGATCCTGGCCCCTTTTTCACGTTCATTAACATTACAGGGAGCCAGACTCCAAGCTGTGGATTTGCATTAAGTGAGAGAGTCCTCTGTCTGAGGATGCAAGATTGTTCACAGTATTTCTGAATCTGACAGTTCAAATGTTGTATAAATGCAGCCAATATTTCTCAGATGTTGGCCCTCTGGGTCCTGGAATGTATCCTGAGCCATGTTTGTGGGGCATTCCGCATGAGAAGGGTCTCTGCACAAGATGAGGATTCAGGAAAATACCATAGCAAGCACAGAAACAGATAGTGATCATGGAGCATTAAGGCATTTTCCTCACCCCACAAGAAAAAGTGATGGTAAAAATCAATTTTATAAGATTAGAAACAGTAGAGTTACCCATGGAGCTGGCTGAGATGTCAAGATGCAAGGGGTGGGGAGGAAGGAGCAATTGTCACTTCTTTTCCCAGTTAGGCAGAGGACTTTGCATTCAGCCTGCCCCCCTGGTCAAGTATAAAGGTTTCGTGTAAACAGAACCAATAGATTTGTGGTTAACATCCCCCAAATATTACTTCTTCCTTTTCTGAATTTGTTGTAAAGATGTATGTGCTCCCCCCAGCAATTCATGTAATTGAGAAATAAAAGCTATTTATTTGATATGTAAAACTTTCCAAAGAAGAAATACCCATCAAGCCCAGGCACAGTCCTAACCACTAGTATATGATTAATTCTTCTCTTCTTTCATGAAAGACTTTTACAAGTGTGCAAATTTCCAAAGGCATGGCCAATGCTCAGTCACTCCAGTAGCTCCCCAGCAAAACACTGGCTGGACACAGCCCATAATGTTGGCAAACATTCAGAAATGAAACCAGATAGCTACCACTATTTCATCTGTCTTTTCTTCCAGTGAGTGTTTTTGGGGAGTGTGCATACATACACAGTTGCATACATGGGCATTTAGGGGCCCCTGTGAGCAGGAGGACACAAGGCAGCTGCTTGTGCGTGGGCTGATGGGATGGCCATGCCAGGAGCATCTCCCCAGAGCAGGGGGAAGGAGAAGTTAGAGAGCCCCAACTCAGACACTCCTATCCTGGGACCAGAGTGTGCCTCAAATGGGGCTAGACTTGTGGGGAGGTTTCCTGTTCTGTAAACCCTGGCTTTTGTTTCCTGTGGTTCACAGGCCAGCAGTGCCCAGGACCAGGTCTGCCTCAGAGAAGACAAGCCCACGTGTAATCCACCAGCAATTAGTTCAGATTGACATCAAATACAAATACCACCATTTCTTACCACGTATTATTATGGACTTAACAGCATCAGTTCTTACACACGTGAGCAAAGCAAGACTTAGCAGTCTAGCCTGAAACTGCTTACAAAGGAGATTGGCTCAGTATTGCATTTGGGAGATGTGTATTTGAGGATTTACAGTGGCCCTTGCTCTGGCACCAGACCCACTGGCACAGAGCACCCAGGCCATGCAGGAGGGTTTGGGGGTAGCAGTGGAACAAAGCAGACTCTAACATGTCTTTCTTACCTAAAAGAGATCAATATTAGACCCATGCCAAAACGGCTGGAGGTCTGTCAGGGACTTTGCAGTCATGCTGCTCTTGCAAACACTGTTTCTCTAGAAGGGGGATACCACTAAATCTATCATCCAACAACTAATGGCAGAGACCTGCCATCATCTCTTCCTAATAGCTGATTGGAAGGTACTAGTCACAGTCCCTTTCACTAGGATTCAGAGGTGAGGGCTAAGGAAGGGCAAATCTATTAGGTGGTAGAGAAGACCATGAGGAAAATTCGGCCAGACCTTCCAGCCTGAAGTCAAAACACAAATATATACACTAATCTCAAAATGAAAATGCCTCAGATACTTATGTAAAGGCTCTTATAGCTGCTACAGACATAAGGTCATAAGATTTTGATTGACATATTTAGGGATTGATCATTATATGCCTTGTAAACAACCTATAACAGTATCTTTAAATTCAGTCAAGTCTGCAGGCCCATGAAGTTGTTTATAGTTTTTAAATGGCCCTCTGAAAAATCAGTGCTAATGAATGCTGTGATTCTTGTGACTGAAACAAAAGCAAGGAATTTCAAAGATTTTAGGAATGTCCTAATGTTGCCAGTATGCCAATGTAGCTTCATTTTTTGAGACAATATTGATCTTTCAGTCTGTGCTTATGGCACTAAAAATGGAATTTATATACAATGAAAGGCTTTGCTGTTGATTTCACCTCTGGCTAAAAATCTACTCAGCAGTATTTCTGGAAAATCCTGAACAAATGACAGAAAGAGCCTGCTTGATACTTATTGCCACTATTAATCAAGACTGAATCCTAGCTAAGTAGTGCAAATGGTATGAGAGCAGACATGGCAGTCTAGAAGTATCTGTAAAAACTGTCTGACTGCAAAAGCGGGATAACTCTAAGTAATCTCTGTTCCCATCATACCTCCCAGATTTAATCCAGCTTTGGATTCCAGTACCCAGGAATAACACACGCATTTTGATCCTCCGATTGCACTTTTCCCCCCAGTGGCTGTGCTAGCCTACAATAGCTTCCTTTTCCTGTTTAAAAGGATATGTTTTCAGACTCCATTGTGAATTTATCAGTAGAGTTCCTTATTTTCAGTACTGCTTCAGGTGAACAGCTTTCCCTTCTCATGTCCTTTTAGGACAATTGTATTATTTTTCCAAATGAAGCACACCTATGACCCCATTTATACCCTGAGGCAGGTTTTGTGGTATTAACAGTGCTCTTCCAAGAGCACGTAGGTTCATAAGTTTATAAGATATGTATTTCCTAACATTAGTATGCAACTGTGTTGCTATAATAACATCATTTCTGCACTTATTTTTAGTACCTTCATGCTTATATTGGAGATGGTTTAAATTTCTCCTGCAAGGAGGTGTTTTCATCCTTCCTTTCCAATCATTTACTAGTTATACAGAACTGTGAATGGTGTACGTCCAGTTGTGTAGGCTAATGTTGGGTTTTTCAAAGTAGTTGCACTGTGACAAGAAAGGTTCAGTCTGTGATTTCAGTCCAACAATATCTGTGGTGTATGTGGGGATGTCTTGGGTTTGAGTCTGTTTAATGAGTGCATTTAACAGATCATCATGTATTTTAAAGTCTGGTAAGTTGGACATGTGCAATAAGCAAACACAAATGTTTACATTATCTACTCTAAAGCATTTAGAATGGGGCAACATCTTTGATTTAGCCTGGTGTCTGTATCCCATTTTCTTGCATGGGCTGGCGTTTGTATCCCAAGGAAACTGTATTACAACAGTCATAACTACTCCACTTTACATAAAGCTATTTAGTGAACATGAAGTTCTAGAATGGGATGTGTTTGGGGTTTGTTGTGGGCTTTTTACAATTTTTTGTGATCCATCTTTCATTTAATAATGATGGAGGCTAGAGAGCAGTGATCACCTCTAAACAACCAAAATGCTGATTGAAGACACTGAAGTCCACAGGACCAGCAATTTAAAAATATATTCCCTCAAATGCCTATGTGAATCTTCATTAAACTGTTTTTTTCCCCATTTCTCTACCAAAGGAAAAAAAAAAATCAAGTACTGTCACACTACACTAATTCTGTTAGCTGAAAGAAACCACTGTATGTTGGGTACCTTCATAGGCCTGGTCTGAAGGATGCCTAACAGATGAATTGATGACGCCTATTACATGTAGTGAAAGTTTAACTCTTGCCTCGCTTTTCCATGTGTTTATACCAACTAATTACAAAGTTGTAATTTTACTTCTTTTGTTACTATCTTTTATTTGCCAGATTAGAGTATGATTTTGTCAGTCTAAATCTTATCCTCTCTAATCCAAGGACCTATATTAAGATGGAAAGATGAAGAATATGGATAATTACAGCTTCTCTTCACATTCTTCAGCTCATCACAAGTTGCCAAAAAGATGAGCCTTGTTTGGATTTCAGAAACTCAGAAAACTAACTGCCAGGTATTTATGATCTATATGGATACAAATCTTTATGAAATATAGTCTCAGGTTGGAAGTTAGTCCTTTCATGGTTGATTTACAATACATAGTTAATGCCTAATTATTTCATTGTGCCTTTTGCCAGACTATGAATAATTCATGATCCTTCTTTAACAAAACAAGGAACAGGTTGATTCATGATCTTGATCCACAGCCAGAATTTTAAAAAGCATATGGATATTGGAACAGTTCAGGATTTGGAAAGATGAGAGGAAGACCAGGCTTCACGTTCTATCTAGATTATCCAGACTAGTATCCAGAGGTTATATGGTAAGGACTGTGCTGAGTAAGAGATGGAAAGAATATAGAACTTTTTACTCGCAAAACACTGCTGAAACCTGGCCATTTAGTTATTCCATCAGCTTCAGGAGCTGGCCATGGACTATCTTCACGGTGCCATTGCTCAGGTGTTGACTCTGGACTCATTTTAGTCAGTGAGTCAGAAAGTTGACTGAGCAAAGGAGAGACAATGTCTAGAAGATAAATTTATTGCTCACATTGCACCCTCTACTGTCTAACTCCTGTAACAGCTCTGGGCCAAGTCTGGCTCCTTGTTGGTCTGTGTTGCAGTGGACAGAGAAGAAATTCAAGGGAAAAATGCCAAAGTAAAGGCCACATAGGTAACAAGTAAATCTGCATGAGATCAGAAATGAATGACTATATCTTTTGTCAAATGACTGACTGATGAATTGTTAAGGCCAAACCTTTAATCCTTATTGCATTACTAGTCTGAGTTCAATGGGAGATCCTCTTTAATGAGGTCAGCAGGATATTGCCAATACAATGTGAGCCACAGGATTAGAAAGTGTATCTGCCTTCCTAGACCATTGGATATAATTGAGATGCCAAAAGTCCATCAAGGTGTCTAAGCAGGTCTGTGGAGTACAAGGGCCTTTATTAGACATCACACCTCACTGACAATCACAGGTAGAACACATCAAGCTGCCAGGTTAGGAGGATGGGTAAGAGTACTGGAATAGGTTGGAGAGTGGGCAGTTTTTTATCTTAAGCTACACCCCAACCAGGAGCACCTTTTATTAGAATATATCATTGCCCCACACTGTTCCATTAATCATCTTGTTCCACCACTGCATGCAACAGAACACAGCATTCAATATTAAAAGCTCAGCCTGTTACTAAATTCCTACCCAAAATGAGTTACTGATGAACCAAGAACCAGAAGAGCTCCCACTTGCTCAGAGATAGCTTATCTGGTAGGTCCCAAATAGGGATCTAGGAAGTGATACTAGAATTTGGACCTTGGTCTCAAATATATGAAAACATGCTATGCAATACAGAGAGAAATCCATCTCTAGAGAGGTGAGTCTGCCCACCCTCACTGAGATGTGTAAAACAGCTGGGGTGGCTCATCCGTGCTGGTATCTGTCATTCTTCACTGTCTACAGAGGGAATCTAGATAGGGTTTGAAGCAGATGCTTAACTTGTTGCCAGTTCACCTAGGAAGAATTCATCCTACCCAGAAAGCCTTACCCTGTAAGGGATAAAATCCAAAGGGACACTCTAGCACAAGCATGTCATAAGAAGAAAAGGCACCAGATAAAGAATGGAAGAACTTATCTGTATACTTACAGACGTAGCTCATTGATAGGGAGAAAAACAGATAAAATATGGATATTCAGTCCGTGGTAATTACTCATTATCACAAGAGAAGGAGGCATTTCAGTCTTTACTTCTATTAAAATAATTAAAACTTTACCAAAGGTTCTTCTGATCTCACTTAGTATAAATATGGCACTATTCTATACATACCAATAGAGACAAACAGATATTTACTAGAGTAGGAGAACATGGCTTCAAGTTCAGTCTCAGGACAGCATTACAGAGGACTCAGCATTTCCACTTCCAGGGCCATCTTGAGGAGACAGAAGACAGTGGGTGGCAGCCTACATAGTTATGTTTGTGGCTGTGCCTTCAGATTCAGCTTTTCACAAGGTAGGGTTTAAAACAGGAGCTGAGCTGATGCAGGCTTTCTTTCATTGCAGTCAGACTTTCAGAAGTGTATCTCAGGAGACCTGTTAGTTTTGCATCATGGTCTGCTGTTGCTCAGGGATACAGTGGTCATAGGAATCAGCAAAGCAAAAATTTCCTTCAGTTGCACTGTGAGGAAGGAGACATAAAATTCCCTTAAATACCAGGTCTTCAATAAAGGTTGCAACAATGGTGCCTGTTACCCTGTAAGGAGCAGTTTGTCCCACTTTCTTCTTAAACCTTCAATGTGCTGCACTTTCCTTTTAAGCATTTACAGCAAAAGAGAGGGAAAATATTATAACAGCTAAGCAAGGCATCATACTTCAGGATGATTGTCAGCTGAGGTTTTTAAAGCAAAGATTTGTCTCTCAAGAGACTTAGCAAAAGCCAGAGGCTTTAAAAAGCAGTCTGCACAAAGTACTGGACAGCATGGAGCAGGAGACAACTCTGCAGAGTTTGGACTTGACAATCAACCTTTTCCCTCTTTGACTTCTGTTATTTTAGGACAGTAATCTGCTGCTCTCAGATTGCTGTCCTTGGCAAAGACTGAAGCTCAGCCAACACATGGATATCCTCGTTTATAACTGAAACACAGGGCTGGAAACTCAGAGCCTAGATTAGGAGGAGCTCACCACAACAAATATCTTCTCTTCTCCTCTCATTATCACCTCTGCTTCATAGCATTTGACATCAGCCTCAGCCTTTCTTGATTGTTAGCACTGAACATGTTAAAGGTAAAGGGAGAGCTCTCAGCAGCTAATGCTTGGAAAAAGGTTAGACTTTGAATTAGAAAGAGTTATGCAGAGTTCCTAACTTGTAAGAGCTTCTAAAGGTGCCTACAAATGGATCTTCTTTAGCAGGTTTCATGCCAGTGTAAAGGTAGTGCAAATAAACCTTTGACAGGAAAATCATGGGCTGCAACTGTTGGGGGAATTAAATACAAATGTGTTAATTAATTAATTAATTGCAAGTAATCAGTTCACTTGGTTACTAATGCAAACTAACATTGAATAAAAAGGGAAGCGTTCACCTCACATGTATGGTAACTTTTAGAAGTTGCATCATGATAGGCACAAAATCAAATGTGCCAGCTGCTCCACCAGGAATGGACTTGATACAAGGCATGGGGTTACTGCACATATTGCAATGATATCTCCTGTCTGAGCTTGTGCAGATTATATTTTCCAGGAGTCTAATACCCACTACCCAAATCCCACAGGATCAAAAAGGATTTGCACATAGCTTGAATCCATAAGGAAACAAAGATATTTGGGGCTGGTTTCGGGAGCACATTTGCCATACAAAGCACAGCAGACTCAGGTGCTAAGGGCAGATATAGTAAATGCAATACCAAAAATCAGAGCTTAAACCCTGGCCATGTCACTGCATGCAAAGGACACACTGGTTTGACCAAGGTTGGGGATATAACTGTGTTAGGAAGGGTTCTGTATCATGGTATCAAGCTGGTTTTTTGTGTAGTGAAAATTCAACAATATAAGTAAGCAAAAAAAGCATAAAAATGACAAAACATAAAAATAAACTATTTTCCTCAAACTGCATGTAGTAAATCAGGACAGCAGAGCCCAGAAACAAAATTAGTATTGTTTCAGTAGAGCAGAGTGACAGGGCCAACAGCAGATGCACTTCTTGGCACTGAGTTCTGCAAATTTTGTAAGCAGCAGGGATGAACCTGTTTCACCAAAGATTAAGTCTACACAAAAGCAGCACATTCAACATTGGGAAAGAGGCTCATCTATTGTACTCGCAAGCAGGACCAAAGATACAGTACCCTGGAGACAAAATGTGAGGCTACTTAGAAACACACTTGCCAACCTGAAAAGAGAGGCAGCACAATGGTAACTAGTGAGGAAACAGCCGGGCATGATGGCACCAGGCTGTGCCTTTCAATCCATGCTATCAACACTTGTTCATACAGCCAGCGTGTTGTGAAGAACTGCTTGTCAATTTCGTTTGGTCTCAGAGACATCAATAGGGTCCAGTGTCAAAGGAGGCAGGTTAGGGGCTTGGGTTTGTTTTCCTTTGTCACTCAACAATATTGGCAAGGCTATAGTTACATGATAAGACTGGCCATGTGCAAATTTATATGACAGTTGTGACTTATTGTTGACATTAGAGAAATGCCAGGAGGACTCGAGGAGATTCTGGAAAAATACAGGCCATCATAAAAACAGCTTGTACAAAACACGCTTCTAGCACATCACAGTCATGCCAAATTCAACAGCAGGAAAGTCTGACTGCTGGCCAATTCTAATGTAAGCATCCATAACAGGGGTAGTGGACAATCCCATCCAGTTCAATACTTTAACTTCTGGAAAAGCATCTATTCCATTACCCACTTAAATCGCCGGGTTTTTTTGCAAGTAGCTCACTTCTGCAATTGTATTGAGAAAAACAAATCAGCCATAAAAGGTTCCATTGTATGAGTTATGTGCAGGTTTCAAGCTAAAAGAAAACTGAATACTTTTGTGAAAAATGTGTGTGCCTCTGCTCCAAGTTATTTGATAAAATAATGCTCATAATCTTTCTTTCCTATTTGAATTCCCCTCAAAAATAATCTAAGAAAGTCCTTTTAACACCAGGAAGAAAAGCCATTACAACAGCCAGTGGCTTTTTAAAAAAAATGTATTTTTTTGGTGTATAAAGTGTTCCAAAGCCACATACTACTTAATGACCACAGAAAACTGTAAGCTTTTTTAAATGCTTCCTTGGACCTTTTCCTAGAAAGAAATCAGGTACTGCTGCAAATAATAATAATTCATTAGAGCAGAGGCTCTTTGCTGGAGACATGAGTAGCTGGATATCAAAATTTTTGTTTCCCAAAGCTGAAATAAAGCCATGTCCATGGCCACATCAGCACTCTTGGATCAGCATTCTCAAACAGCAAGAGTGAGATGGAATTTCTGACCAGCAGTGATTTTGGTTCATCATTTCAGATGCAGTATTGAAGAGTCATCAAAGATTTAATCCCCAAGAAAAGAACTTTCTACAGCCTTCACTCAGGGAAACTGCTGCACTCTGCCACTGCACACTTCTTGAGCCACATTTCACAGAAAACATAATGAGAGCAAACCACAGTTTGTGCCAGTAGCTTGTGAGCATGCAAGGAGCTGGTCTATTCATAAAAAGACCTGACACAGCAACACTTAAGTACAAGAGCCTCTTCTCCAGCCCAGAGGAGGCTATGAAGGCAGAGAAAGCTTATTTACACATGGAAGAAAGTTTATTTTTTGTTAGGCCTAAGTAGTTTTATCCTTACTATTCTGGATCAAAATAGTTGATTTCAGGGTATGTAAGATTCAGTCCTTTTCCTACACTGTCAGAAGTTTTGAAATTAACAAATATTGTTAGAGAAATTATGTAACTAGAATTTAGTTTACCTGTCTTGAAGCCACTGGAGAATAATGCTGCACATTCTCTGTTTTCTTATTTCTGAAATTACCCATTTTATCATGGCCCACTACTGCAAGAAAACTACTGCAAGGCCATATCTCCTTTCTTACCCCTTTGATGTGGAAATGTACATTACTGAAATCTTCCAAGGTTAGAATTAAATTACTCCAGTTCACAAGACTGAAGTAGCTCTGTCCAAAGTTACATCTTATGAAAAACAAAGCAAGCCCATTTAAAAATTCCTGATCATCCTGAAGATACATCTATGCATAAACTTCAGATACTTTTCTTGTCTGGTCTGAGATGGAATTTTTTTCAGTGCCTATTCAGGACAGTATCAGCAACTAGTTCTGTTAAAATAAAGATCAACTAATGTTTCTAATATGGTCTTTTTTCAGAGGTTTCAAATCAACCTTCATATATAGAGATAAATGCCTTTAAAGCTATTTCTTTTTACAGTAGGCCCATGAGGTCATTGCTAGAAAGAGGTAACAAAGTTTTTTTTATAATAAGAATAGAAAACAAAATTGAGAGAAGTGCTAAATTATGAGACTTTTAATTAAAACTTTAAGTAAAAGAAAAGTTTCTTATAGCATTTCTTCTGAATATAATGAAACTTGGCCAATCGTTTCAGAAAGAAGATTCCACATATATATTTTTTTCTCTTTAAACATCAAAAATACATATGACAAGTAGATGGGTTATAGTACATATAACCTGTGTGTCCCCACAAACTGTGGAAGTTTCATAACTATCCGAGCTGACTACAAAATATTTGAGGTCTGTAAGTACCACAGCCCCTTCCACCTCATTTTCTCCTGAATCAGGATCCAGCCTAGCCCCTGATTTCTGAGTGCCAAGGCCTGACCTATGCCTCCAGCTAGAGCCCATCCCTGGTGATAGTGTGAGAAGTGCTGGGAGCTGTGCCTTTAGCAAGGCATGTGCAGAACCTCTGTGAGCTGCTGGCTTGTATAAGAGCTATTGGCTCATGGATCTGGTCCAGCCTGAGGGAGCAGACCCTGGCTCTCACACCTGCTCACTTTATTTCTTCTATACTCTGCAGACAGACCTGAGCAGTGCTACACATGACCCACTAGTCTGCTGGAATTACTGTGGGGAGGAGACAAAGTGTGCATCTGGTAAATGAACTGAATCTTAACTCGTGGTGACTTGCCTGCATTGTATGAGATGTCAGCACTCTGCAGCCCAATGGGCACAATGCAACACCTCATTACAGGAGCTTTTCCTGTCCACTCCTTGTTCCAAGGGTTTCCAGAAAGTTTAAATAGTCTAAACAGTTGATCAACAGATGGCCACTTCACACAGCTGCCAAACAGGTCGCTCAGTGTTGCACCCTTAGCTTCATGTTGCCTATGTGCTAACAATATGTATTTGCCACAGGTAGTCTAAAAATTGTCCCATCTACCAGCCCAGTGCTTGACAGGAACCCAGCTCATGGACAATGCAATCCAAATTCTCCTTCATCTACAATATGTTCACTGTACTAAATGCAGCAAGGTTGGTTAAAGACACTTTCTTTGGTGTCTCAGTGTCTGTGGCACACACCAGAGAGCAGAAAAACAAAGGAGCCAGGTCTTCCCCGATTGCATTGACATGCAATCCTCATCACAGAGAAACCCCTAGAGTCCTGTGGATGAGTTATCTACAGACTTGTATGTATGAAAACACTTCAAGAAATTTATTCTGTTGGTCTTTTATGGCAAAATGCAAGAATTATTGTTTTGTTAGTTCATAATATACTTTTAGGTTAGACTTAATTTCTAAGCACACATGATGCTGGTGTAAGACTAAGAGTAGGACATTAGACACATAAGAATAGCTATTCCCACTCCCACCCTCAGACATTTTTGCTTAGTCTCAGAAAGCCCTCCAATACATCCTCCCCCACCCAGGGTGTCAGAGGTTGCACCTTTACCTTTCACTTCACTGATAGATACAAATCAGACTCCAGAACACACATTAAAGGGAGTGGATTTTTAGTTTGCAATAACAATTTCAATTTGGATATTGTCATTGTATTGAGACAGAAATTTTTCAACTTAACTCACCAACCAAAATCTTCCTGTATTAAAGGCTCTTTAAGATAATCTTCCTATAGGTGAAATACACCCATGTATCAGGAGATGCACCGAGACTCGAGAGAGAATAGGAAGAGATTGTATTTTATTGTTTCTTTCCAAAATTTGTTTCATTCATTTCTCTCTAATGCTGTTATTTCAAAGAACACTCTTCTCAGTGTCATATTCATTTGAAGTGACTGATAAGTGAATCTAATTGGAAAATTTTCTCACAGCCATTATTGGAAAGTTTTTACTTCCTCTTGAAGTATTGCCTATTTCTTTCATTTCCTAAGATTGTTTCACACTGATAAATATCAGGGAAGTTCATCAGGAAAAAGAAATATCTTACTATCCTAAGGCAAAGGTGGAGATATTTTACTTCTTAATATCTTTCAACAAATCAGACAAATTGTAAAATTTTACTTAGTGTTATAAGTATTTCAGCCACACTTAAGGAAACAGTATATTAAGTTTCATCAAGTAAAAATATTATCATTCATCTTCTTAATGTTTTGTTTTTCTTGTTGAGATTAGCAAATATGCATTAATGCCATCCTTGCTACTAGTCAGCCAATTTCCCCTCAGTGATCTATATCCAATATTAAAAGTCATGTATTTTCAGGCAAAGAGCTCAAAGCGTTTCATAAAAGCAATAAAAATCTTTATCATTGTTTTGCAGACAGTGCCACAGAAGTGATCTGATGGTGCAAAATCATTCCATAAATCTGTTATAGAGTCCACATCTCTCTACTCTCATTTCCCTCTCCCAGTCAGTTTTTGCATCATGTAACAGTAGGAACAAAGATGATGTGCAAAGCTTCACTAAATAAACCCAAGATCACCTCACCTTCATTCTATGCATAACAGATCTTGTCTTACCAAGAATGACAAAATCAAAATGAGTTAGCTTTATTGAAGAGGAGAAAAGATGCCTCAGAGCATCACAGGGCTGAGGTTATTGTACAGTTGCATATGCAAGGGCTGGTCTTGGAGGCTGTTGCCTAAGGCTGATTAGAACTGGAGGCCTTGATAATTATACCATTCTCTAATTATAGAAAGGATAACACTTCCACTTATGAAAAAATGTATGGGTTATTGTTCAGTGACAATGGGAAGAAAAATAAAATACTGTGATTATTTAAAGAGGTTTATGAAAACATATTGCATATTTAAAAGTATATTTAAGTGCAAATAAGGCTTCCTAAATTGCCACTCTCTCCTGCACTTTTCACCCTAGGGAAGCACATGGCCTTGGGCTGAGGGCTAGCCATGCTGGCGGTGGGCTTATCTCTTTGCCCAGAGAGAGGCAGGTGATGGGAAGTGGTAAATGGATGTCTTTGGGAAAGGCTCAATGCTTACGGAGGTATCATAATATCTAAGTCAGACAGGAATGAACAAGAGCTGTGCCTGCAATTGTAGCTCTGAGTACCAGCAGAATTTTGTTTCTCCTACACTACATTTCTGTAATGCCAAGTGGCTCTCCTTCGAGGAGGTTCTCGGAGTACGGTGGGTTTTTGCTTCCCTGAGATGTGTAAGAGATCTTATTTTTCAGCCCATTCGTCCGAAGAATGAGTCAAAGCTCTTCAGTTTTGGTCTCAAGATAGTTTATTATTCATTATCTATAACATTTTCTCTCTGCCCAGCCGAGGTCTGCCTAGCAGGGCAGCCAGCAGCACTTTCTGCCCCTTCAGGGCGGTGTTATCTTTTCATATTACAAATACATATACTATATTTACAATCATTTCCCAATGCCTATCATCTATGTTAGACAGTGAAATTCTACTCTAAACCAATCCCAGAGTGCCAACATCACAGCAGAAGATGGAGACAAAGAAGAAGAAGGAGGACTAGACACGCCCAATTTCCTCCATCTTGTCCCCAAAACCCCCTATTCCCAAAAATCCTAAAATCTACATTTTTACCCTGTGATAACACTACTTAAACTTTTGTGACTTTCAGGTTCTCAGATAAAGCTGGTAACTTATTCCACGGGCTATAATCAAATCTGCAGGCGTTCTGAGCATGAGCATCGTGCCAGGGGATCTGAGCCCCCTGACTGGGGTCCCGAGAACTCTGAACACCCAGAGGAATGTCCTGAGTTCTGACAGAGGTGACCACCAAGAGATGCCCAATGCCCAATGCCAATGACACAGCCATTCCTGAGAGAGCTGCTTGGCCTTGCAGAAATGTAAGAGCACTGTGGTTCAGGAGGTTTGGTCATGTCAGCAGGGAAAATGTTCATCAGAAATACACAACCAGACACTCAACCTTAGTGCTTTTCCACCAGCCAGCATGTCAGTGGGTTTGCTTCTTTTACACAACCTGATTTTAACTGAGAGCTCAGCTGTCTACCTGCACTCATGGGCTGCCATCAAAGCTGTAAGCCTGCTGTCAGCCTGCTGTCATTCACAGCAGCTGAGCATTGGTCCCTGGGTATCTTTTTTCTAGAAAAAATTAATTGATTTTGCTTGTACCCATTGCCAAAAGCACACTCTGAAACCACCAGCAGCCCTTACAGGGATGGAGACTTTATCAAGATCTGAGACTGACAGAGGTGGAAAGGAGCCAGCTACCAGGAGCTTAAGCAGCACAGCTCCCAAGGGGCAGTTGCATCAGAAAGGCACAGAGCTCTGCTGAACCACTTTGAGCTGTGGAGCTGCGACCCAGCTGCTCTCTTAACAGCTCACTCTGCTAAACCAGACCTCAGCAACCTCAGCATAGCCCTCCCCATCTGTCCCTTGTGCTTCAGAAATGCAGAATTGCTGAAAGCTTGTTTCCCTAAGTCTTTTGCTCTGGCAGGATATCAGTGAATTGGCATCTCATCTAGACATTTACACCCTGAGTGGGCAGTGATAAGAAAGGAGAGAGCCAAGATGTTGCAGTTTAGGAACAATTTTTCCATGTAGCACATATAGACCAGGAAGGTTCCATGACAGTGAGTATTATCAGAACTGATCCTTAATCATCCTTCTCCAGATAATTCTTTCCAGCTATATCTGAGTTTGCAGAGATATGAGACTTCAGGCCCAACCTTCCCTTATTAAAACCATTTGTTGAAAAAATGTACATGCAAGCAGAAGAACATCTACCAACACCTTAAGATGGAAAATACAGAAATATAACAAACTAGTTTACATTTTTTCAGATTGAGTTAATGGAAAAAGTTATCACTTGACTGTTTACATTCATCAGGATATATGCTGACAGGTTTTATACAGGCTATAATATCCATCTGGAAGATGTTTGGATATTTCCAAATTTCAGGAACAGTCATTTTATTTGCAAGACAAAGAAAAGGGCTAAGGTTTGAACTGACTGCCCCATTCCACAAGGAAAATTATTTTTTTTTAAAAATGCCACAACCATGTTAAGCTTCTGTGTAGAAAAGATTTATATGTTAGCATTAGACTTAGTTCCCTTGAGGGATTTTTTTAAGTAGCCTTGAACATATGGTTTGATATGCTGTATTTAAAAGAATTGTCTTTAAGAGATCCATCCAGATACTAAATTCCTTCGGGCATCTGAACTGCTGATCATGAGGACTGCTTGACTGCTTGGGAAATGGTACTTCTTTAGAGGCAAATCTAATGTCTGACTCTTGTGAAATGAAGACATTAAGATATCTTGCACAGGATAAGCTAAAAGGCATTTTTAAAAGAAACAGGTGGTTCCTTCCAACCTGGGCAGGAGGCAGACAGAATTTCCTTTGTTTTTAGTAGATTTTAAACTAACTATTGTTTAGGGAAAGACTGTGAGCTACCAAATACCTAAGCAATATTGCATCTTGTCTATGCTACACCATCTGTCTTTGCAAAGCTACTGCAATATCAGAAGCCTTCCTGTTTGGCATTTCATATTTTATGTATGCTGTGATATATTTTCATAGTATTAACTTAAATATTGCAAGACTGTCTACAGGTTTAGAGAAAAAATTTCCTTCTCTCTCCCTTTCCCATCAACAGATATTGTTATATTCACTGGAATTCAGTAATCATAGTGGAGAGAGTAGTCCATTTGTAGGGCTTTCTCCTCATAGTTTATACAGGATATAACTTCACATTTCAGACAGACCAATGGACATAATTTCTGACAGTGCCTTGCTGGCTGATAGGTGGCAAGACAGACATTATCCCTTATGAGGCATCTCCCATGCAATTAATGGAGTGCTGGAGAGATGGGCAGGAATAAAATAGTTTTCATGGAAAAAATAGATCCTTGCAAATCAACAAGAAAGAACAGAGCTTTGAAGGCACATAAAACCTTATGAGGGTGACAAAGCTAGAGTATCTAGACCAACTCCCCAAAATGTTCCAGTTCACTGGATTTTACTGACTTAAAAATACAGAGACTGGAATTCTAAATGTATCCATAACGAACTCAACATCAGAAGTCATCATTAAATATGGTCCTAGGTATAGCTTGCCTCTACCAAAGCCCAGACTACACACCTAGGTCAACAGATATATGGTCTGAGTGAGAGAGGGAAAATAACTTTCTTTCCTCATTCTTACAGAATAAAAGAGAAACGTGGAAATTTTAAGCTGCAATTGAATGAATGGAGATTTAAATGACGCTTAGCGATGGCTCAAGGAAAATTGTGATTTCACTTGCATCAGTGTTTGACAACACATAAAGGGAGGCTGAAGTTGATCTCCATATATGCTTAAACACCTAAGAGACAGGTTACAGGACAAGCTAGTGCCTTCATTTCCAAATTAAACTGGTCTTCCTGAGTAGTTCCTCTATTTGCTCATCAAGAGAGTCCTAAAAACTCCTATTAGAGTGAAGAGGAACCTTGACTAGAAGGAGACTGTCTGCCATCAATATGCATCATCCAAATAACTTGGAATCAGACAGCTTCTCCTTGAGAGGCTTTCTCTGGATATACAGAAGTCTTGGAAACATCAGGGTTAGTGCTAAATTCTCCCTTATTCTTGCTACCAAGGACTGCATCGTTTCTGAAACACCTCTCAGGAAAACCAAAAGAGACTGAATACTTTCTCTATGGCTTTTCATCCTTACGTATTGCAGGTAGCTGACAGGCTTGGCAAGAGAAATGCTGTTAGGGCCTGATGGACACAGAATGACAGACCTAAGAAACCATAGAAAAAGATAAACAAATCAATGTAATCTCAGTATGCCATCAAACTCAATGTTTAACATGCAGTAAAAATCAGACTCCTCAGAAATTTGTGGGACTACTCATAGTGATGCATTAAGTAACTTGCTGACAAATCATATAGTTCATTTTTTATTACCTGGCATAACCATTTTAAATGAATAAAATTGCCTGGCTTGGTGAAGGTAGAATATAAGTCATTGACTTCAGTAATGGTTGCAGTATTTAACCCAATACTGAGACCAACATAAGAAAATACTTCAAGCAAATAAAACAAAAATGTATATTTTTATAGTTTGCAATTGAACATTTTAGTACCATTTGTTTTACTCTTAGTATTAGCCTGGCATTCCAGAGGCAAATATGAGGGTTGTGTTTTTTTCATTTCTTAAGGCAGTAATCCAATTCCAAATAAGATGCAATTACCTATAAAAAAGTGATGTTGATTATTACACATGAGAAATCAGTGTGAAAGTATGGCAAATCCAGCAAGATTTTTTTTTTATTTGTGAAATTATAGAGGTCATGGCACTACAGTCAGATGCAGACCCACTTTCTTTTCTAGGTTTGCCTTCACATTTGCCTTTGGAACACAAAAAGGCTATTTTTTTTTCATGGAGAGGAAAGGCAGGTGTTCTGCACACTTTCCCAATAATAGGGAGCTGCTCTGTATGAGCAATTAAATAAAAAATAAATAAAGCCTATTTCTATCTGGGAGCACAGTTGAGTTAAACACCAAACACATAGTCAAAACAATGGTCTTTGAGGGCTGGCATAACTCCAGAAAAAAATTACAAAGCAAAGGATATTCCATTTTGAGATGTGTTGAAAAAAAGTAGAAAATAAAAGCCTCTTGAATTCACATAACAGATATATTTATTTTGATCTAAATTTTTCAATCTCAACTCAAAAGTCAAGCTTTGTTGAAAACGGAGCGATGGCACAAGGGAGTTACAAAGAAGCAGCTGAGAGTTGTCACTCACATTGTTCAGAAAAAAAAATAGTTCCAGTTATCAGGAATAACCAGAGTGGAAAAAATAAATATGATTATCTCAAATCACTCAAGCTTCCATGTTTATCATTCATGATAAATCTTAGAAAATAAATTATTTTTCTGCTACTGCACAATAATCAATATAAAACCTAGAAACTTAGAAAAGAAGAGGAAAATAGGAAAAACTGGTTTTTCTTACAAAGAAAGTATGCAAAAACAGTTATTCATTCCTTTAAATCCAAGAATCACAAAATTCAGGAAGAATGGGTTCCTGTATATCTATCTGAAAAGCAACTTCAGAATTTGTCATACACTGCTTATTTAATTCCTCTCCCAGTGAATCTTCCAAGACTTGTGTGAATGTCAGCTGCAAAAAAGCTGCTCATGAACAGCTAAGTGGCCAGCCATGGCTGGTTTTATATGCTCTGTTTGGCTCTTTCTTCAGAAGGTGGAAACATGTAGGAAGTTCTAGGACACAGCTAAGGCTGTGGGTACTATACAGCTCAACACATACATGTCTTTGTAAGAAGAAGAGTTTAATTTCTGAGACAACCAAGGTAATTCCTAGCCTGAAGAATTTAATAGTGACAACCTCTCTCAGGTCACCAGCGCTTCAGTGCTAATGTTATAAAGGTCTTTGTTGAGATATCACACATATCTCATCTGTGTAGTGTTACAATTAATGTCCAAACATTGACTGAAATTTGAATGATCTGCAAAGTCGTAACAGTTTTCAGTAACATTAGTAGCACCACCCAATTCTACTTGAATTCTGATGAAGTTTGAAAAACACTTTCACTCTGGAATATTACTATCTGCTAATACTGCAATGTATTAAAATACATTAAAATACTGTAATGAAATAAAAAAGTTCCTGGTTGTCAATTTCAATAGGTTCCCAAATAGACAATGGAAAGATGATAACTGAAATTTATTACAAATAAATAACTTTTTATACAAATTCCTGAGATATGTGAAAATACTTTGTAACTCTTTTCGAGATCATGTGTGCCTGAAAACCTAAAAAATGATACATGTATTCAAGTATATTTTTAAAAGCCCAAACAGAAACTAGTGTGTGAAGCTGAAAAGCTGTAATAATTTTGGAAATAGAATTGTATATTAGGCTTAGATTTCTGAACATACAGCTGTTCACTCCCTTATTTAAGCTTCCCCTAATCAATTTGTCTTTTCTCCAGTTACCAGTATCGCCATATTTTCACAGTGTTGACTTCCTTGCAAACTCCTTCAGCAGCATTGCATGAGCACATAAATAGGACTCAAGAGGACTGTGAATAATTAACAGATACAAATTACATTGAAAGAGCTACCTTGTAGAGAGGCACTGTGCTTGATCACTGCCCACCTCACTCTTCATTGTAAGTCATATTTTTCCCCCACAAGCTCAGTTGTCTCCTCTGGAAGTTTTTTGAGTATGCTGAGGATTTGAAGTAAAAGCTCTATCAGCCAAAAATTAACTACCAACTGCCTCAAATGTCCAAGACTTACATGTTGACCAGGTCTCATTTTAACTATTTTAGCTTCTGCATAATGTCCTATTCTCTGCTCATTTAGACTGCAAACTACTCTGAACAAGGAATTCCTCTTAGGAAAATATAATGGGGTATAAAATGAGGGCTTTGGTTTCAATCAGAAAGTCTCAGGTTCAAAGCCATAAGGGCTGTGTAAGTTACAGAGTCACCAACTACATGAGCACATACATGCTCATGAAGCTTGCATGAGTGTGCAAAAAGATATTTGTCCATCCACAGAGATTTGTCAATAAACATATAATGCATTTTTTGACATGCTATATGTACAGAATAAAAAATTAATTCAATTTAGACATATAAATCTATACTTATCATATCTGACACTCTTCATGAGCAAAGAGGGCAAATAAATACTCCAAAACAAAACCCCACATCGACACTGTGGAGTGATTTTGATTAAACCATTTTTTCAAAAACTGAGGTAGTCTAGAGAGAGAAAAGTCAGACTGTAATGAATCATGTACAATTTGTAACAAAAACTGAAACAGCCCCAAGATCTTCAGGATGACGTTACACCTTTACTGAATCTCCTCAATTTCAAAATTCATCACAGGAGACTGTCACTAATACTATATAAGCTGTTAGTTCAGTATTCCCTTAAGAGGTAATAATTTTCTACATGCTGGAGATATTAATGTAAAAAATACCTTCTACATTAAAAAGTCCTGTGTACATTTGGCTTCAGAGAGTAAACAGAGTGAGAAAATCGGTTTTTGTCTTAGGTTCTTTATCAGTACGTATGCCTCATTAATGAAGCCTTTCTTAGTTGCAACAAGGGGTGCTTCTTAGAAGTCTTGAACTAGAGGTTTTCACTACAAGGAGTTCAGAGCTTGGTGAAGTATCCTCAGATGTAAAGGAGCTCTGAGGAAATTCAATTTGCAAGTGAGGATGGGGAAGAGGATGGCAATGAGATAAGAGACAGAAATAACTTTGCAGATTAGGGAAAGGTTGTTCTAGCTAATATGACTGCCAAAAAGGACTCTTTCTGTTCCACTTGCTAACATTCCCTTTAATGAAAAGGACCCTGGCACTTTTCCTTAAAATCTAAAGCAAGCAAGGTTCACACCAGGAAGATTTATACATACGGAAAATGTAAATTTCATTCCCTGAAACAAGTAAGAATGTGGACATTTCCTTTGTGGTATTACAGTGCTTTCTTTGGTTATTAATTCCTTTCAAACTAATATAAATTACCCTGAAGAATAGAAAGTGCTCTTGTTTTGAAGGAACTACATGCAGTGGTTTACCACATTAGCAGTCTCCAGCTCTCTGCTCTATCTCTCTGAGATAAATGCACAGCAGGTAAGACAAAAAGCAGGGCCAGGTTTGCACCAGATCACAGCACAGCACAGTGGTTTTGTGGCACTGTATTAAGGCAGCAGCTCATGAAGAGGGGACCAAGGCTGGAAAAGGAGTGGCAAAGGTACTGCTTTTGTGAGGAGCACAGGCTCTTGTCTCAGCAGCAGGTACACACTGGATCATCCCAGCTCGTCTGTGTGGCTCTACTTCACACCTTGTCCTATGTCCTGGATGCACTGCTGGGCTGGATGCTCTCAGACATCCCTCTGCTTCTTGGAACTGAGTGTTCACCCAGGGAAATATCTCCTATGGCCACCTAGGAAAGAGATCTGAAAGTACCTCAGAGTGGAGGAACAGCCTTGAATCGGAGAAACTTCCATGTCCTGGTGGGTTAGCTTCACGGTGTAGCTCTCCTAATTTTATTCTGAAGTAAAGATTACAGAACACAGGTGCCACAAACAGCAAGAAGTGGTAATTTATATAGAAATGGTGTAGACCAAGACATTCTGCATCAAAATACAACCACGTTGCAAACACAGAGAGCTTTTTGAATCCTCAGGGCTAATAGTGAATTGTTCATCACCTTGCTATAGGAAATGATCCCAAGTAGATCAGATTTGCCAGACACAGCAGCTTTGAAACCCACTACAAGCTGAATTCCAGACTGTTAATTCTGCTTGAAAATCCTTACCATCTAAAATTAAGGATCAGGGTGAAAAGGTGTTATTTGGCAGCTTCCATCTTTCTGGACAGAATGAAGAGGCGATGACCACCTGGAGCCCAGGCCCTGAAGGACAGGTTGCAGTGCCACTGGGAGCCAGGAAGTGCTGCAGAGGGCTGAGGTGGGGCAAAATCCACAGCCTGCTCACTGCTGAGAACAACACTGGCAATGTTACAGACCAGCTGGGGTTTTTGGTCAGGTCAGAGTCTTAAGAAAGTTACTGTGAGGGCATAAATGAAATAAATACTTATAATATTTATAAATAATATCAAAGGTGAAGGGAGCAAAGGGAAAAGCAGAGAGTATATATTCCAATATACAGGAATCTAAGTTTGAAATAGAAGACTGTTCAGCCCTGGGGATATTATGTTTCAGCATCAACCAAAATGTCAAGTACTTTAGTCAGAAAAACATAATATTTCCTTTGGGAAAGCAATTCTAAATGAGTTTTGAATTATCTCATGACAACCAGAAACAACAGAGAAATGTAGGACTCTATTCCTTTCTAGATTCTTTTACCATGCATCCCTACTTGAAATGAATTTTAGCATTGATATGGCTGATTACTGCTTTAAATGTATCTCATTACAGCTTTGGCAGCTAGAATTACAACACCTAATACAGAGATCAGTTCATTCCTTGACCTTGCCCTTCCTATTCTCCCCACATGCCCCCAAATCAATGAATAGGATTTTCCAAGTTAGTTTATAAAATATACCAAACAAACAGTGAAATGTTTTCTATCCAGCTGTTCCGTGTTCATGGCAATTTGTTTCTAAGTGTTGGGCAATGTTATTATAAAACACTGAACACAATGATTAATGTTGAAGAAACTACTGTCAAGAATGTGGGTGTTTCCTCATTCAAGAAAACCTTTCACAAAGCCCAGTAAATCTTAGTTAACAGTTTTCTAGTACAAGTAAGAAAACAAAGTAACTTCCCATTTGCTTTTACTGTGAGTGAAGCTCATAGTAGCAGCGGGCGGGTGGGTTCACTTTCTGGTTCACACTGGGAAGGTAAAGAAAACAGCAAGAAAAATTTAAGTCCTCTTTCTTCCACTCTCCTTCTTCCCCTCAAGCCAGTTTCTCCAGCACAGGTAAGCATGAGGGTAGAGTAAAACAGGCTTAGGTATTTTTGTTGTGGCTGAGGTTGTAAAAGGACTTGGAAATGCACTTTGCTATACTGCTATGGGCCTCTTGTCAGCGAGTCAAGGCTGAGCCCTAGAGCAGGAGGGAATGTTCACTGCCCTGAGGTTCAGCTAGCCCCTACAAAGCACTGCTGTATCTAGAGACATTTCCACAGCTGCCTTCACACACAGAGAGGAACCCGTCTGAGCTGGCAGCACAGTGGTTTAGCTCTATACTGCTGTCACAGATGTAGTTTCATCCTGGGGTCCTTACTCTAAGCTACATCTCTAAAAGAAGCAATAAGGAACCTCATCTCAAAAGGACAGGGAAGAAAGGAAAATGTAACTGAAATCTGAGATCAACACATTTGTGACTTCTATCAGACACTCAGTTTTGCTGGTCTCAGTTACAGTACGTAATGGCATAGATTCCACATTTGTCAAAAGAAAGAAAAGCAGCCTGTTTTTCTAGGTAGAATTAGCCTTAAGCTTAAATTACACAATAGAAGAATTTGAAACTAAGGCTATGGTTGTGAAGCAAAAACTAGATATGCTGGAGAAGTTTGCAAAACCTCATATCACCAGATTCACCCATCTCTAATTTAAACCTTCTCCCTTGCCCCAAGGGGGGAAAATTATGTGTTCTAGAAGTGTCTTCCTTCTCACTGCTTGGTAAGTGGATTGCATTCCTGCTTCAGGCAGTCTTTGGATTATATCCACAGTCAAACAAAGATGCAGTCTGGCACTCGAGCTTGACCGTTTGTATTCTTCAAGAGGTCTAAAGATTTTCTCATCTGGAGTTTTTCCATTCTACTCTGTAACATCTGAAGATATCTTTTCTTTCCCTCCCCACCATATGTGACACTGGAATCAAGATGCCAATATAATAAAGATATTTTGAATGATGTTACATAAATGTCAACATGGGGAATTTCTGATTTAGCTGCACCAGATAGATCATGATGGACAGATTGATTTCACTGAATTTAATAGATGAAGTCAAGAATAAAATCCTCTCCCTTCATGGCAAGGACAAGAGCTTCCTTTAACAAAAAATATTATTTTCAATTCCTTAAACAATTCCAGGCTTAGACAAAAACTCATTAAATTAACCAAAGTCACTCCTACACTGGAAATGTAAAACATGAACATTGATAAATAAACTAACTGGAAGGTTCTCTCAGAGAAAGAAAACGTCCTAATTTTTCTGGTTACCAGACCAGCTATATTTATTTAAAAATTTGAATTAAACACACACTGAATACATTCAATATGGTTTAATTTTCCTGTTCTATTCAAGGCTTGGTACAACTTATACATTCTGCTCGTAACAATTTCTGCAAACATTACCACAAGAGAATTTATGCCACAAATAAAACTACAATTTGTAGTTCTTGGTCCATAGCTTTTCATTCAGAGGAAAGATACTTTGTGAAAATGAACAAAGATAGGAAGTAAGCAGGAAATTATGAGAGAAGGCAAATGGAAAAGATTCAGCATGCTCCTCACAATAGGATCCTGCAGCTGTGGCAATAAGGAGGGACAGAGGAACTGAAGTTAGAAGGCAGGAAGACTTGTAAAAAACCTCAAAGCAGCAGGTTTGGATATTTGTGTGCAATGTTTCACAATTTTGGGAGCATGTCTGTGAACAGCTGCCTAAGAGAAAGGCAGCTTATAGTTTATTATGAACAACATCCTTCCTTGTTACTGCCTGTCAGTCCACAGAATGGCATTTGGGTCATTTTAAGTTATTTTTCTGGTTCTGTTTCTAAAACTTCATCCATTTCTTACTTCTGTCACCTTCACCTTGACATCCATGCTTTCACTGCCATCAGCTTCAAAAGCCACTATGTGCAGACAGATATTGAGACCCCCACCATGCGAGGAGGGAGGAAATGCAGGTCCTGCAGCCCTCCTCAGAGGTCCTGCAAGAGCTGAGCCTGCTCTAGCTCCTGCTAGAGCTGCTCCTAGCCAGTGTGGGTGGTGATTTACAGCTGGTGATTTACACCTGCCTCAGCCTCTGATCTGCAATGCAGTCCCTGCAGTGCCTGTCCAAGGGGGGCCAGATGCACATTTGGGATCTCTAGGTGTTACTGCATGCACAGAGCTGGGCGTGCATCCTGCCTCCTTCCCTGGCCACAACCCAAAAAGAAGGAATCTGTCTCCAGGGTGGAGCTGAGCTCCTGGGAGAGTGCTGGAAGCAGACTTCCCAGAGAAGCAAGGTGCTCCAGACATTATTCCTTCAGCCAGGTAGGCAGAGCAGCAAGAATGATCTTGCCTCACCCATGAGGCATAAGCCAAGAACACTGTACCAGCATGGAGTCCCCATGGGCAGAGAGACAAACATCAATGTGCATGGCCACTATCAATATCTGGGTACTATTCATCAGGCAGGAGAAAAACACTACAAAGGCTTAGCAGTGAAAAGATGTGAAAGCTGGGAGTGAGGTGAATGCACTTTTGCTGCTAATGGAGCAGCAGGGGATCTCCACTGAGGTGTTTTTACCTCTGCTTTGCGTCTGATGAAATCACAGCTGGGGAAGCAATATTCTCACTGATGCATAAGCTGCAGATACTGTAGAAATACAGATTTACTCCCATCACTCTAGCATTTATTAAGTTAATACGTTTTTGAAGAAGGCAATATAATAACAATGAGAGTTTATCTTTCTGAGCTAGCTCTCTTCCTTTTAATTTCCAACAAAGGAGTGCCTTTTCTATTTATCTTCATTCCAGCTCCAAGCTCTCTCTTTAGTGTAAATGAAAAATTTCCTTATTAAGCCTGTCAGGAACCCAGGAAGGTCTGCACAAGTATTTGTAATGAACTCTATGATTTTGGCATTTAGTAAGTTGGGTACTGATCGTATAAGCTCATCCAGCCCAAACTCAAATGATGCCAGAGCAGTCTGGACAGTCAAAAAGTATATGAGGAAGGAACAAAGCAATATTTTCTGTTAATTCTGGAAAATGTGATCTTCAATATTTTATTTTGTTTATCCAGAGATGGGGGTTTATGTACATTTAAAACATAAATTCAATTATTTCACTTAGATGCATTAGATTTACAATGCATACTGAGCTAATGTCATAAAATTTTCTTGATTTTTTCACAAATTTACTTTCTTTCATTTTGTCCTTAATTTGAACAAATTATTTCACTGCTGAAGATCTGCTTCTTAGGAGGTATAGCTCCCACTAGTTGAATAGAGACCAACATTTCCTCCAGACTTCTGAAATCAGGGTTTCAAGTTCAGACTAATCATTTATTTTTTGAATACTACATAATTTCAATTCACAATCCATATAAACTTCTTCTTTTTTCAGTGTTTCCTGCTACTGTGCCGCACAACCTGTAACCCAGTTTAAAGTCTTCCCATGAATGTACTGGGTTTCCAACTACTGTTTCAATATGCCCCTCTATCACTTGAATGCATTGCTGGTTTTGCCCCATTTTCATTTTCTCATTCTACCAGTAAAATAACTCTTAATTTATAATGAACACACATTCAAATTACATAATTAATAATAATTATTAATTAATTACCAGTGTTATCTGGATTATATTTGTTACAGCTCAAAGAATAAATATAGGTTATTCAAATACACCACTAAAAAGGGAAAAGGAGGAAAAAGTGCCATCAAAAAAGTTCACATCAAAAAAGATGATGTGAACTTCATATGTAGATGCAGTTGCCTGTGCCAATATTTACCTCCATTACTGTTAGTAATGGAATTAATTGAGAGGTTCAAGTGAATGAACTGTATTTGAAGATAAAACAATGAAATAGTACAGTTAAGGGGTGGATGAATGGTATTTCAGGACTTATCTTGAAATTTGATGCTTAAAAATGCTGGTAAAGCTCTGGAAATCCTGCTGTAGGTAGTAACAGGAGCAGAGGACTGGATAGTGTTCTACATTTCCTCCTGTGAGAGTATTGTATGGATACATGCAAGAAGTGGGAAATAGCCATTTCCCATTGTCACCATATTTATAAACCTCCCCAAAGAGTACAGGGTTTGTGAAGGACTATAGGAGAGCATGGCAAGTCAGATCCTGAGGACGTAAACATATAGTTCAAGCTATGACTTTTACTTTATTAATTCATTTCTTAGATCTGCTTAATAGTGCTAATTGTTAGATTTATGAGGGCTATTTCATTACGGCCTCTGGACTCTGCCATGCTGAGCTTGATTTTATCAAGCAGAAAAACAATCAGGTACATTAAAGGAATCAGATGATGGATAGAAAATTATTTCGGATTAGTACTGTTGTTTCCCATTTGTGAGAGTTTTCCTGGTTTGGAAAAAAAGATAATCAGAGAGAAAATTTTCAGTAGTCTGGGATACATAAAAGCATTATAAACTTCAAGCAACCTTTCCCAAATTTTCTGAAAGAGTGCCCACCCTCTCCCAGATTTTTGGTTCTTCCTTTTCTGACTCAGATGCCTTCCTGTGAACCTCCTTTTGTCCCTGTGCTCTCCCTGAGCTGGCAGAAGCTCAGTTCCCTCAGGTCAGGAAAGGAAGAACAGTCTGTCATTACTGGATGCAAGCATAAGCATTCATTTCCTCACCCAGCAAAGTACCACACTGCTGCCAGCTTTACATCTCCCAGTATTTTGTGATCTCCTCTCAATCTTTCCTTGGCTTCCTTCAGATATTTTCATGACTCCTTATCGATTGCAACCAGAGTTGGAAAAAGGCAGCTGTGATGTGAGTGTGAGAAGAAAGGTGCACAGATAAAATCGTGAAGGATGTTTGTGACTTGGCAGAAGAGACCAGTTCAAGGGCACAGGTGGCAGCACAAGTGAAAGAGTTCACAGGTGCCAACAGCTCCCCACAAGGAGTATCCGGGCACACGCGGCACTGCCAGGCATTGCCACAGCCCGACTCTCAGAACTCCAAGAAATAGAGTGACTGATTTTGGAGCAAGGTTGTACTTTTAGAGAGCAATTAGGAGGTCAGAGCAAGTTGGTAAAAAGATCAGATTCAACAAGAGACCAACACCTGGGAAAATGCATTAAAACCGCTCCTTAGTACACTGGAAAACTGGACATCTTATTCATCAACTTTATTCTGTTTCATTCTTTGGTCTTCTGCCTCTAGGACAATACTTACCATGGGATCTCATTACCAATAACCAAAATACAATATTAAACATATATTGCCTTTCTCGTGTGGTAAGGCTTCTACAAGGTCATAATAACGTATTATTGCCAGGCAGTTTTCACAAGACCTATTAAACAGGTCAGTCTATGAGTTGAAAACAAGCTATTTATTTAAGGTTTTCTGTTTGCACTGAGTGCCTTTTCACCTCATTATATGGCTGTGTTTCTGACCCTGGTTTGGAGTTTTATAGAGAACAGCATGGACTCAATGGCAAATAAAACAATGACTGCTTTGGTACACTCCCACATAAAGAGTTCTTTTGTTAGGAGGCAGCTATTAAAACTTGACAATCTTTATCATATGAAAGTAAGCATATGGAAGTATAGGAAAATGTATAAGGTAAGGAAAAGTGACTCTTATGCCCAATATTTTTCCTAACTCACACATTTTTACTAGAGAAAAAGAAGGAAGGAGCAGTCTCAGTCAACTTGAACCAGGCTTCTGAACAGATGTGTTTCATAAACTGAAAGAAATGGTGCAACATTTTCCTAGTGTTGGACCAAGGGCTCTGATCCAACAGACACAGGGCTTTTTCCATTCAGCAGGTAGGGAGGGAGGGAGTGCTTATTATACATGTCATCTTTTTACCATGAAAAATACGTACTCTGAATTAGTATGTAAGAGAGAACTTTCAGAGTATCTTTGAAGAGATACCTGAAGTTTGAGAATATTTGCCAAGACACTTTCTAATATATGGACCTGAAACTTTAGACATCACAAAGATACTCTTAAATTGGCATGTTTTCTGCTTGATTTCTCTGCTTTGCAACTGAAGTACTTTCCTCTTACAGTGGTGCTGTGACATCACCTCTGCCTCTGACATGTTCTCGAATTTTGAACCTGGTCAGAGTATCTGGTTGCTGGATCTATGTTTTGGTTTTGATTGCTGTTGCTGTTTTTAATGCTGGAATGACTGCTACTGGAAAAATTAACTCTCTAGGAGATTTTACATCTGGAGAAAACAAATTTCCAAAACTATGTATTAAGAGGAGAGAGAACTTCCCCAAAAGTCAGTGACTGCAATAATAGGTCACACCTTGTACAAGTGTTGTACTTTAAGGTTTTAAATTGAGCCATTAGAAATTGCAGCTTTTAGTGATGATTGTGATGATAATGTGAAGAATGCTTTGTAATCCTAGAAAGGAAAAGCAATATAATGTAATTTCATATATTTTTCATCCCTTAATCATCACCCTGTTTACACTGGGTCTAAAGATTATTGTATCCACTAGTGATGAGCTCAGATGAAGACAGTCTGGGTGCCTCACTGAAGGGCACAGAGCAGTGAGAAAGTCACAACTACTGACCACTGGCTACTTATGATGTACTTCCTATGGCTCATATTTTCTTCCACTAAACTGCTTTTGTTCTTCACCAGAGATTCTGTATTTGAGAAGGCATCCTATACAGAAGAATATTTGGCAGCTGAAACACTGCTCACTTTTCTGTGTATGATGAATAAAAACGTGTGTGTGATATGAACAAGAAGAGATATGCCAATACATAGACTAAAATTAAAAGGGCAATTACAAATTTGGGTTCTGTTAGCACATCCTCTTTTGTGAAATTTATGTAAAGTGCCAGAGCTGAAATCATTACTTACTTCTTATTTATTTTGAATTCTTACAAATAGTCTAGAATAGGGACCTTTGTCCCTGAAGCTTCACCCTAGTGAGCTGACTGCCAGATCACTGCAGCCTTTGTGTCAAAACAGCTGACCAAGAGGAAGTCAAAGTGGTATATTTTTAATAGCAAAGCATTCCCTTGGGGAGGAGTCAGGGCACACCTGCAATTATTCTGTGGCCATGACACAGGACACTGCACAAACACAAGGAATTTGAATGCTGCGTTTCACATAACCACAACTACTGAAACCCACATCTGTCAGAAGAAAAAGGTTTTTAGCAATCAGGAGCTCTAAAGTGGTGCAGAACAGCAACAGTCAGGAAAGGCCACTGTAGATCACAGCACAGAAATATCCTTGAGTTACTGGAAGAATGGTAATGTTCTTGCCAAATCCACCTGCCATTTTCCATAATTTCTTCTGAAGCTGAAGCTAGACTCAGCTGAAGGTACCATGTTTTTGGGCTGGCATGCATGGGCCACAGGAAGTGGCAGGGAGGAAGAGGCAGTAAGGAAACACAACTGGAGTCATAGGAGGAGGCAAAAAACAAATTGAGACGAGACAGTGTGCTACAACAGGGAAGGAAGCAACTTTGTAAGTGACAAAGCAGAGAGTAAAAAATGAAAGATAGCTGCCAGTCTAACAGCTTGCTGCTGCCAAGGGTGTGGCTCTGCCTCTCAGACCTCCAGTGTGCAGAGCATTTCTTTTCAGCATACTCTGGCACTCAGCACTGTCTCAGCGAGGCAGTTCAGCTCACTAAACCACGATAAAACCAGCCTTTCTTCTTTCAATTGTTTCCCTTATTCCCCTTCCTCCCTCAGAGAAGTCAGTTCTCAGCTGTACTACCAGACTCAGGGCAAGATGTCACAGGAGCTGTGGCTCAGAGCAGTGGATTCAGAACTGTTGTCTTCCTGAGCACATGGATACGTTCAGTCCCCACCTGGAACTTTCACAGCAAGCACACCAATCCCCTCTTCAGGCATCTGCAGACGTGTTCGCCTGCGCCTTGAATCTGCATTGAATTCCCATCCAAACTGAAGGAAGAAAGGTGGATGCTTCCTGGCCTGAATTCTCAAAGAAACTCTTAGGAAGGCAGTATTGCATGTAATTCACATTTCTTTATTTAATCTCACAATTCTAAGAGTCTGAATCAATCTGTTTGATGCTGCCATTGCTGCAACTTAGACGCCTAAAGAAAATTCAGTCGCAGATTCCGAGATTGTACTTAATCCTTTCAATCAGATCATCCTTGAGAACAATGTTATTTAACAGAAGAAAGCTCTTTAGCAGAAAGTGCTATTGTTAAATTATATGTGGATGCATCCCTCATATGCTGTTAGTTCAAGGTTCTCTTCAGGTTCTGACCTCACAAGCATTTTAATCTCATCCTCCAAGCATTAACTAGCTTTTGCAAATGCAGACCAAAGTTTCTGTACCAGGCTTGACACATACAAGTATATTCCGGCTGCTATTAGATCACAACAACTTCTGGTGTTGTGAGGATTCACACACCCAAATCAAAAACACAAAATCAGAATTAAATGTATTCTTAACTGCTCTGCCCTTTAGATATTGTTAAGATGTTGGATCCAAAAGATGATTACAAAAAGCCTGGTCTTAAGAAAAAGTCTTCTTGCAGAGAGACTGGTAAACAAATCACATTGAAATTCTTCAAAGGAGAAATTAAAGGTGATCCTGCCATAATGTAACCTTATGGGGAAGAGATTTCCAATAGTCAGTCCTTTGTGCCTGCAGTTGCAGAGCACGATTCAGTGCCTGGAAGCTAAACCTAGAGAATTGCTGACAGTCCCTTCTGCTGCCACAGCACTCACGTGGACTGTGTTTGCAGTAGTCCCCCCTGTACCATACCCAGAGTACCAAGGGGTGAGGAAAGACAGGGAAGCTCAGGAGCAGAAACTCCTTTTCCTACTCTGTCAATCCAGATGTACAAACTAGAGACTACAACAGCTACATTTTCTAAAACTTGGTGTGTCTCCTCTGTGGCTCTGGAAGCCACAGTTTACTGTTCACACCACCAATATAAGGTAAGGGGAATATTGCTTTTTACAGATCCAGAAGACCCCAGTTCTGCAAAATGTAAGATGTAGAAAGGGGCAGCTCGGAATCATATACCCCTAAAATCACATTCATTACTCCTTCAAAACTTGCACTTTAAATCTGGCATAGATACACCTGCTGGTTTCTTTAATGTATCACATATGATAGATAAGTATTTTTAACTCAATGTCTAGTAGTATCTCTTCCCTAGGGAAAGCTTTTGACATTCCTTCCAGTCAAGAAAGAGGTGAACTTTTGAACCAGGATGTCAAATTATACAGAGAATTGTCAACAAAACTACTCATTCATGTTGCCTGATGAAGCCTATGACAGGCAAATTTTTTTGCAATGACCCATTATGAGTAATCACAAGGACTCATATGGTTTTTCTGTGGTCTCTCTAGTGCCAATAATAACTGCAAAATTCTGTGTGCTACCACTGCTGAACTCTCAATAACATAAAAGGATCTTTGAAGCTTTAGGAAACTTAAAACTTCTGCTTTGGCCAGCTTTTTAATGACTTTTTTTTAATCACTGTAAACGAGCCAGAATTAAAGGTAGAGTTTTGGAACACCAGTAGCAGGGGAGACAAGGATCCATGGATGCACAATCCACATGTACCTGGAAAATTACCAGTTTGAGTGGGTGTGGTTTCTTAGGATGCCTTAGTCCTTTCCCTGTTTTCTTGGTTTATTTAATAACCACAACTTTCAACTTATGGGTATGACCTTTATGTAAAGCCAACAAAAATTCTATAGCCACACTGCATTACAAAAGAGCAAACTTCATGACTTCTGCCTAGTAAAAAAAACCCAAAAATTCTATAAGGCCACTAGCACATGGATAGAAAATAAATCTATGGCAGTCAATAATTTCTGGTGAAGGACACAAATATGGAAAAATGCTTACCCAAACAAGCAATGATCTGCTTGATGAAGTAGATCATAGACTGATTTGTTTGGTAGAACAGAAATTTTAGCCCCAGATTTTGGCATCTCATATAAAATATGGGTCCCCATATAAACTATCAGTTGTAATTTCAGTCCAGTTAACTATTCTCCCTGTCACAAATAAACTGTTCCCCTCATACATCTGATTTTCAACCAAAGAATCAAAAGCAGGAAAAGCTGAGGAAATATAATCTTGTTAGCCTGGCCCCAAACCAAATTTCTTCTGCCCTCTGTGTCATGCCAACTTTTCATGCAACTCTTAATCATGACATGAAATCAAATACAAAGTTTCACTTACTTTGTCTCAGATAAACAACATATCAAACAGCTGGGCATACCTAAATCTCCACTTTTGTGTATAGCAATTACTGATTTCTAAGCTAGAGCTGTTGGTGCCAGTCCAGGGGCCAAACCTCTCTATCCAAGGGATAGAGAGAGTGGAAGTGTCACCATTTCACATTCCACACTTGTGAATCTCTGAGAATCTTCTCTGTGGTTTTGAACTGGGCATTTCCGAGACAGTACTAGCAACACTCTTGTATGACAATAATGCTGTATTTAGAAATAAAAACAAAGATTTCATAAGACACAATTTAACCTTAAAATAGTTTATTTTTAAAATCAAAGAAACAGGAGTCTAGTTCTCATACTTTACGCCCAGAGTCAAGCTGGCTCTCAATAACAAGTCACAAATGGCACTCAGTGCTAATCTAAGATTTTTCTGCTATGAAATCAGAAAGAATATATTTCATTTACTTTGCTACTCACAAAATACTTAGGATTAAGACCACATAGAAAATTAGTCCAGCCTTCAGAGATAAAGAATGAGCTTATGAACAACTGATGATATAAGAGGAGCGTGCTGCTCATAGTAAGCTAAATTTTTACAATTCACTTACAAAGTCTCTTTTGTAATCCTGGATTGATTAAATACCAGGATCTGAACTGCTCCAAAATCTGTGTCTTTCTCCGCTTGCTTGGGCTATATTTGGCTTCTTGACCTACTGTAAGAAGAAAAACTCATCACAATCTCTTCAATTTTCATTTAGGATACACGTAAAAATTTTGTTCCTTTCTCTGCATGAAGGCATGGAAAACTTCTGAGTAAAGCTTGAATTTGTAACACCTGGATCCTTTTTGTAATACAGAATTATAAATCAGAGTAGTAACTATTTCCCAAAAAGCACCATCATCCCACTATTCAGCTGCTTGTTGTCCACAATTCTGCCTTCTGAAAGAGAAGTCCTGCCTCTGTGTACAAGAAATGAATGTCACAGTAAATATAACAGGCATACTCTAGTCCAGACTTTGTACCACATAAGCTACTTAATTGGATACTCAGAAAAGAAAGAGGTATCACTTTTATATGGTCCCAGAAATTGCTGGTATTTAAGACATAAAACTTTTCAGACTGGTTTGCCTTAAAACTCCACAGCAAGTCTTAATTACAGATGCTCAAGTCCCAACCCAGCTGAAACCACTGGTTGGTGTACTACTTTTAATAGGATGGGGAAAAGAGCTGGAAATCACGTGTTTGTATGAAAAAGATGGGACTACATGCATTAATTAGAAGCAGAAAGTAAAAAGCACTTCACTGAAAGGATGCCCCTGTTTATGCAGACAACCTTACTTGCTTTCATATTCCTCAAAGTGTCTTTAACCCAGAAGTTATCCTGCCTCTCAGCAGAAATCATGTTTCTCATGTGCATACAAGGCATGGCTTATGCCAGAGAACTGTCCAGTATGTGCAGAAGCCTAAAGGCAGAAACCTGGCTGTTGTCTATGTGAACATGGCCAGCAAGCCTCGGAACAGCACAGAAAGTCCATTCAGTCTGTCCTAGCATCTCATCCACATTCCTTACACAAAAAGCCTTCAAAGAAAGGGTCACTCCTGAGTGCTGTCCACACCCACAAACAGATGTAGAAAAGGAAAGCTAATAGAGCAGTTGGCCATGATAAACTCTCAAGAGAGATTTTGTAACCCACAATTAGCCAGGATAATCCCAGCCACGTAGCTTGTCTCCCATGAAAACTGTTTGACCTCAGATTTCTTTCTTGGAGTATGCTACTGATTTTTTTACCATGTCCCTCCCTTGGGCACTCAGTGTAATAGCTCTAGTTTACTAGAGCTTCAGCCATTCCAATGTAATATGAGGGTGTCAAAAATGCACTGTTATTTCAGGCTTACAAACTTAAATCAGTGGTTGGTGGCACATGATTAAAATAAAGGTAATATAAAAATTTCAAAGGAACGTTACCAGATACTAAAACTCTCTTACAAAGACCTCATGAGTAGTCAGAGATTTTCAGGGAAGATTCCTTTACAGGGAAGTCTGTTTTATGTTTAGAAGAGTCACATTTTGAGCAGTATCAGATTTGATGGACTTCCGTCCAAGGAAACCACAGGTATATATTGAAGCAGAAGCCCCTATTCTCTGCAAAGAATTATTACTTAGCAGCAAAGTATTGCAGCATTTTTTATCTTTAGTCCTATAAAAAGGAGACACCCAATTATCAGCACAGCACATAACAATAATAACAATATTTCAACACTTTTTTGCTTTTTTTTTGTGATGCAGAATCATGACTCACATGATTCTCACATAAATTCACATAAAACATTTAGCTAAGAGTCCTTGGACAATATCTGAGTCCTAAGATGACTCCCAGAAGAGTCCCAGTTACCCTTAATTTTATTATTATCTCTAGTGGTCATACATAGCCCAAGATAAATTTTACAGCATATCATTTTATTACACCAAACTCTGCGGTCGTGCATAAATCACACATTGAGAATAGTGCAAACACCACTTTAAAGATTCTCTGTAGGGGCTATTCTTCATTATGAAAACCATTAGCATACAATCAAGATTATATAGTAGGGAAATTTCTTCCTGAAACTGCATTATTTTGTATAGTCTCAAAGTCCATAATTCATCTCCAGATGGCAATTATTCGAGGGCAAAACTGTAAGGAGTAAGCAGGAAAAGAAGTAGGTCCACATTGCTATTTAACAGTATTTATGTTAGTATTTATAATAGTATTTATTGTTTTATAAAATCAGAAAGATAGATTTTTGATAGATACTAAAAGATGTGTATTCCAAGTTATGTGTGAGTGATTCATGTGCACAGCAGTTCATGGTATCAACAGTAGGATTGGCTTTTAGAAGCTGTAAGTGAATCATTCTGATGGAAAACAAAATAACATGATCTCTGCCAGCTAGTTCTTGGAAAATAAACCACACGTGCATAACTTGTGAAACAAGGAGGCAGAGTTTCCATTCAATCAGCTTGTCTGAAACATCTATAATTTCTGTTCTGTTCTCAACAAGTATGCTAGTGTGTACAGAGGCTGCAGACAAACCAAGTGGCTGCTGGGAGGTTGGGGTCATGCTGCCAGAACTCCATTTCAGGCAAACATCTAGTCAAAAACATAATGCACAAATGCTTCATGGTATTCTGAGAAGCTGGGAGTAATATGGACCTAAAACACCATAACTTGTCCCACAAGGATGAATTTTAATCATATTAGCAAATCCAACATCCCAGCCACGCTTTGAATCTGCTTGGGGCCTGCTGTAATATGACTACCAAAAATAAAAGAAACAGCAGCTACATTTGCAACTTGCTGGTCTGCACTCAGGATTGTCAGCATACAACCTCATACAACCTATATCCAACCAAAGAAAGGAAAAAAACCTCTCTTAATATTGCCAGTGGAATACTCTGGCACCTTGCTCTTTATTTCTCCCTCTTGCTTCATTTTGAAAAGGAGTTTATTGCTGTAGCTACTACTCAATGCAATGATACTGGAGTGTTTTCCAGGCAACCAAGAACTGTGGTAGAAACCTTTGTCCCTTCCAACATGCAGAATCTCAAACAATATTGGGTTATTTTTAAATTACAACTTGAAAAACAGGCAAATATCCATCTTTGCAATAGGAGCCCTTATTTAATGTGCAAATTCTAAGAAAACAATAACAACAGAGGGGAAAAAAGAGAGCAGTATAACATTTTGTGAAACTGCCCACAGTATGATACAATACAGCTTACTATAATGCAACAAATCAATTGGGATCTTATCTGGAGCATTTGCTTTATCTGTGCACCTTTTAAATCGTTGTTATTACAACCTCTTTTGCTTTCAATGCTCATTCATCATGAGGGCTTTTGTTATCTGAAGGCTAAGTAAACAGGAGGGAAAACAAGCAACCCAAACTATTGTATGTCACTGGACAATGTCCTACTGCCATCTTGTGTTGAGCAAAAAGCATGAATAGCTCATATCTCACAGATATTTAAACAACAAAAAGAAACCCAAAACATCGTACAGAAAATAAGCAAGGACAAAAACTTTCAGGAAGGTGTGTGTGAGGATGTAAATACATGTGAAAAATTTTGCAAATTGTTGAAGAGTTCACAAAGAAAGGAAAATTATTATTTCATTTCAAATTGGTCCTCGCCAGCAAGCAGCAAATTTTACAGTTATACCATGAAGAATGGGATTGCTTGAGAAGCCAGAGAGATTTTTATCCTACTCTTGGGCTACTAATCAAACATTGCAAATGCCTTTCACACACATCCAAGCAATAAAAAATTCCTACAGTGTTGTAGCTTCTTAGAGTTTGGAATAAATCCACCTACTGCAGACAACTTTCTCACCCACTGAATAAATCATATACAATGTCAGGATTGGTCCTTGCACTTGAACAATGTACAAAATCAATGCTTAAAGAAATCCTATCCTCTGGTAGCTCCACAGACATTAGCTTTCCTTGTGAAGCAATCACTGCACAGCAGCACACACACACACACAGAGAAGCCAAAATAAGAGATGGCAAACTCTTCTGCAGCAAACATTTGACCTTACAGAATGATGTTATAAAAAATAGTTAATTAGTTAATATATTAGAGATGCTACCATTACAAAAAGTTTTCTTTCTATTCATCATTGCTAGATAATGTTGTTCCTACTGTGATGGCTCACTGAACAACATTCTTTATGTTTTAAACCCGTAGCTTTGAACTTTCAGCTTCTGGTTTGCAGATCTCTGAAAGTCCTGTGAACTATTTCCAAGGTGCCCACAAAACCAGATTTCATAAAGAGCACGTTTTTAAGAAAGCATCTCTCTTTTGAGATTAACTGTATATACAAAGTTTTCAGAAGATTTTTTTTCTCCATGGGCCAAAATTTAAAGGTCTATAAGCTAAACGAGGTAGGAAAGCACTGAATTAAGGCTCCAACTTGATCTCAAAGCTTTGGGCACCACTCAAATCACAACTTTTTTTTTTAGGACACCACATACTTTTACCTTCAGACCTGTTGAAGTCAGTAAAATGTAACTATCAACCTAACTGCTTAGAATGGGGCCAAGCAAATTACAAACTTCTTGATGATTTTCAAGGTTGCCATACTACCATGGCCATGGATTTTTTAATATAGTAGATAACATGATCATCAGACAAGTCTTCAGTAAATCAGAAAGTATCCTGGAGTGGTGATATTGCTTGGTGAGAAATGGTTCCATTAATTCCATCATCATCAAACAGTTCATATGAGCATTAAAAAATAGTGGTCGACTAAAGGTGTGCCAGTTACACTTCCCAGCAAGTCAGTGTCTGCAGTGCCTGTATTCCTAGCACAAAAGAATGGGAGTTGTAAAGCTTCACCTAGTGTGATAAGTGGATGAAGCAGTTACTTAACTCCCTGAGCATGATAAAAACACTTTTCAGACATTTATGATTGTTGCTACCCAAAGTCATAAAAATAAGCTAGCTTAATGTACTTGACAGAGGCATGATGGTGTCTCTCAAGGCTCCACTGACTTCAATCACTGCAGCCTGTCCTCAAGGTAATATGTGCAGGGTTTGTCAAAGTGCTGCTGCAGTAATTAGGAAAAATAAAGTTAAAATCAAACAATAATAATTAAATATGCATACTATGAATTACCACTTCAGTTTTGAGTTCTGTAACAACTTCCCATTGACATTTTAATTCTTTGCTCATTTACAAGAAACTTTTATCTTCTACTGTTTTTTCTAACAAGGAAAATCTGTGCTTTAGGCAGTCATGGGAACATACTAAGATTTCTGCTGGACACGGAGAGGTTGGAAGGCAGCTTCCCTCTTACTCCTGCTGTATTTGTTATTGGCCTTTCCTTCTTTCATTTAGTTTAATTTCCTTTCCTTATTGTTCTCCTCTGCTCTTTATCCTCCTCTTTTGTTACAAGAATAAAAAGTGAGACATATGCCTTTTTAAACTCAAAAAGTGCTAGGATCACCTAAGTCTGATACCCCTCCTGTATATAAGCAAGAAAGATAACAGTCATGGAGAGATTATCAGACTTTCTTTCCCAGGACAGCTTCCATTCTGTCACTCTCTAAGTCTTAGTTGATTTTGGGACTCCTAAATTTGTAATAAGGTAACATTTTTATTTGAACCTTCCCTAGTCTGAAGAATCCACTTCATTAACACATTCACAGAAATGCTCAATGGCCTTATTCTAGATCCTGAAAAAAACTATCATGACGTCACATACCAGGAAGTCATTAGAGATGCATTCATTTATACATCCTTAAGTGTAAAGGAGAAGTAATTGAGGTGGTCTCTTCAGTGGTAGCACTGTCAAGCTAGCAGTGTCCATCCAGATGCCATGAAGGACATGGGCATAGAAAAACCTACTGAAAACAGCTGTTAAAACTGAAGATGTCGCTTCCACACTGTAGGGAGAAAACTCACCCATACACACAGCTGAAATACCCATCAATATCAAGGTGGTCCAGTATGGATTTGGACTATAAATCCATGAGAAATCTAACTGCTGTCATCTGATCCCAGCAAACCCTTGACTGTGTCACAGCCTTGAAGGTTTTCAGTTGGAAAAGCCTGGAAGGCCTAGCATATGAGCTATGCCTTTGGAGGTCTTTGGATCAGACTTGTTTGATCAGTAAAACTTTTAATATCCTACTTCTGTCTGTAAATCCAGAAGGTTAGAAGTCTATAGAACAAAGGGGAATGGTTTAAAAGTGAAAGACAGTAGGGTTAGATTGAATACCAAGATGAAATTCTTTAGTGTGAGAGTGGTAGGATACTGGAACAGGTTTCCTGGACAAGCTGTGAATGCCCCATTCCTGGGAGAGTTCAAGGCCAGGCTGGATGGGACCCTGAGCAACCTGGTCTAGTGAAAGATGTCCCTGGCAGGGGGTTGGAACTAGAGGATCTTTAAGGTCCCTGCCAATTCAGACCATAGTATTCTTCTAAGACAAGTCATTCACTCAACTACAGGAATGATGTTCAGCTGCTTTTTCTTACAAGAGTTCGAAGTATTTCTTTGTTAAATTCTTAATCCTTTATTCAGAGTTTGGGACTGAAAAAGCTCTATAGCTTTTTCTATAGCTTGAAAAAGCTCGAGTTGTTTTAACTTGCCAGTGAAAAAGAGAAAATGTATGGTCACAGAGCATCCCATTGTGCCTGTGTAGATTCACCCACACCATCATGGACAATAGCTGCTCAGCTGCCAGTATTTAACAATAAACAAATAAAAACGTTTGACAATATATTTAACTACTATTGAGACAGCAGTTGGTTTCTTGTCTTAACATAACACTGAGACATAATTTGTTCAGGAAGGACAGTCAGTATTTCAAGCACGGGGACTATGCAAGTACATCACTCATGAAATGAGTCCTGCATCTGGGACAGAAGATGAAAGGGAGCTAAATAGCCAGCAGGATGCAAAAGGACAGCTGTTTAAACCACATTTCTAACTGCTGTGGTCAAGGTTTCATATCTCTGGGGAACAAGCAAGAGATCATAAAAGGGTGGGACACAGAAAAACAGAAAAGATCAGCATATTATTATTATTTCTATTATGATCAGACTGTCTGTTCCTGTCCTATAACAGCTAATTACTGACTGCCAGAGTTTACCCTGTTTACCCAGTCCAAACATCTGGTTATCCAGACCCTGTGTTTCTCTTTAAAGCTTTAATGAGTTTTAACATGTTTGAAAGAGCATTTCCCTCTGGCTTACCATGATAAACCAAGGTATAAACAGTCCCCTTGGGCCTGGTGCACCCTCTGCTGAGTAGTGTGACAAATTCCCCTATCCTCCCAGGCAATTCACTTGTCCCCAGATCTCCTAACTCCTGATTTGCTGAAAAAAGTATCTGGCGAATTTCCTACGTCTTATGAGAAGAAACATTCCTTATTCTGCCAGGAAGAATAAAGCTGCTGGAGAGCATCTTACCAGCAAATACTGTGGGGAGGATTTGCAGCAATGAAGGATGGTACCTCTGGCTCTGATACTCCTCTGCGTGCTGCCTCCACCCATGACAAAGCAAATCTCTCATCAGCACCATCCCATCTGTGAATGCTTGGATATATTTTTATACTGCTTGCATCAGCCAGACCTCCACAATTCTCTCTAGTGAGAGTAACTATGACCCACTCTCTCTAAATTTGTCTCTCTGACAGGAGGAAGCTGAAAATACAGCTGGCAAACCAAGTAATTGAGATCAAAACAAGTATTCTAGGAAAACATAGAGTCCTATGTGGCAGTGGGAAAGGATGACAAGACGGGAGGTAGGACACACTGATCCAAATCCAAATTCCTAGAATTACTCCCAAATATGCTTTACAAGTTCCCCATTGAACCAAACACCTGCCTTCATATGAAACATTATTTTCTCATCCAGCTTTTTATTCTGAGCACACAGAATATCTCACAGGCAGGCAAACTCTTTAATCTAGCACTTTGTACTATCAGCAGCTGGAATTCCAGTAAGGTTCTCCTACACTGTTTCAGGAAGTTCCATTCAGCTGTTTATTCCTATTAGTTTACACTGAAACCAGTTACAGAAAAGTAAAACCTGGCTGCAGTACCATATGCGGAAATTGATGGTGAACAATATATTAAATTTGACAAGGTGTTTGGTGAGAAGTCACAGGGTTCTGGATGAAGCTATCAAGGTTTTTGGAGCTTACACAGAGCAATCATATCAAAGGAGAAGTGAGTGTTTCTTTACCAGCCCTGTACACCTGCTGCTATGCCTGCCCAGCTCTTGCTCCATCAAAGACACTCTGAAAATAAAAAAATTCAGAGAAACAGAGAGAATGAGTACATGGCTGAAGGATGAATTTTCCTGCAGGCACTTGCTTCAGAGCATGGATGATTACCACAGCTACTGCTAATACTATAAGTTCCTGTTTCTCTTAGTTCCCAGTCTATTTCTAAGTGTTATCTCCCCTGCCTTCTCACTGCAGCTGCCCTACAAAACGTCTCAGCTACCTCCCCCCACCCCTCTCAGGTGCTATTACATACACATGAGTTCTCTCTGCTCCTCATGCATGCTTCACTTCAGACCTGGCTATGAGGAACAAGGCTGAGAAGAGCAGAAACCTTGTGACTGACATCACTACATCTTAGAAAGCCCCTTCCCCATGCCAGAGTTTATAACATCCCATAAATCTCATGAAAATCCCTGAAAATTTCATCCACTTTGATCTGACTAGAATGAGAGGAGAGGGAAACAGCACAACTGGGATGGTGCTATGGATAGTTTCTAGGCTCCAAAGACATTTAGATTGTATAGAAAGAAAGCAGAGCTAGAAATCACATTGCATACTGGAACACTACAATTGTTGATTAAGACATAGCAGCTGTTCTGCTTCATTCTTTTGTCAGGAAACAGTATAAGGCTGCAAGTAAAGCCTTTGTTTGGATCCAAAACTCATTTTAGAAATTAGGTATACCAGTCCTTTGACCTGTAAATCCATAAGAAGAAGACATTTATCTCTTCTGTCTCAGGAAGTTAACTGACTTAATTTTCATTTGCCCCTTTCGTATCCCTGAGATGATCCTTTGGTCTCCCAGAGAGCTGTCCTTTTCTGGACTTTTCTTCTCTTTCTTTTTTTTTCCTTCCATACGTAGGGACATACACAATCAAAATGCTTCTGCTATAGTTACCTGAGTCTTGTAGCTCAGGTTATGGGAGGGCTTATCAGAGAAACAGGAAAGATGAGAGATTCAGCTTAGGGGACCTTGTGCAGGGGACCTGCCAAAATTGAATTTAACAGCAACAGACCAGCATAGCAGGAGGTGTCAATAATAGCTGCAAGACTTTAGAGACTGTGTCACAGGTGAACATTACCTGTAAATCTCACAAGTGGTTCCAGCTGGAGGCCAGCTCTGAAATCTCAACTACTGGTCTCCATTTGAGGCAGGACTTCATGGTTCCATATCATATTCAACTTGGATTTCATATTTCTAGGAAAAGCAATGTGTTAAATTGCAGTGTCCAGGCATATTTTTTTATACTCCTCTGCATGAGCATTCAGTCTCTATTCCAGATCTGAGATCCCCTTACAGAGTTCTTTGTGGCTCTTGAGATGATGGAGATAATGGCTTTTATTTTACCAGAGTTCTCTTAGTCATCATTTGAACACATTCTTATACCCACCTGATAACCACAAATTTCTCACTGGCTACAAACATATTGGTGAGAAATACTGAACACATACATAATTTTATATCTGTGAGAAGTCATATCTGTTAGATTCTGTTTCAGGGACTTCAGGCATCCATGTAATCAGCCTGTGAGATAAGGCTGAAAAAGCAGCAGCACAATGACACAGCCAGACAGAACTGTGGCATTTCCTGGTGTTTAGTGGTTAATGTCAGCCTTTGTATTTGATTTCCCTTGGATATGTTGTTTGTTTGTGATTTTCTGTTGAGGATAACCTTTCAAAAGCCTAATCCCTTCTTTGAAGCTGTGCTGCTTAGACAAAAATTACACAGACACCATGAAATGTTGTTGGTGTCTGACTCTACATTAGTCCAATTCTATCAAGTTATTCTACTTCCCTGTAACCAAGCTGCCTTTAAAGTAATATATAAGTGAATTGTGAATAGCATCTTTAATTACTCTCTGGACTGGCATATTTTTTTTTAATTATATCCTATCTAGTTTGTAATTGGTTTTGCATTCAGGGAACTTAGTTTATATTATGCAAGCATAGATTATTTCTTTCAAAATAGCTTTTTTTCATTAATTACATGCTTTGCAAATGCTCATAGTTTAATCAATTAAAATCAGTTTGCAAAAAAAAAAAAAA